>CM032802.1:15040526-15105727 GCA_019155185.1 Beaufortia kweichowensis | reverse complement strand
TCCATTTGGATGCCACTACTGTCGATGTTGTAGCCAAGGAACTGCACTGAGGGGAGATGGAAGGAGCATTTCTCAGCTTTGAGGAAGAGCTGGTATTCCCTCAGGCATTCTAGGACCTTGCGACGTGTTGGCGATGTTCGGCCAGACCCCAGGAGTAGATCAGGATGTCGTCGATATACACCAATACAAACTTGTGAAGGAACTCCCGGAGCACCTCATGGATGAAATCTTGGAAAACGGAGGGGGCGTTGACCAGTCCATACGGCATCACCAAGTATTCGTAATGTCAAGTGGGAGTGATGAAGACGGTTTTCCACTCGTCCCCCTCACGAATTCAAATGAGGTTGTAGGCACTGCGGAGGTCCAACTTGGTGAAGATAGTGGCACCTCGAAGCTCTTCTAATGCTGCCGGGACGAGAGGAAGAGGATACCGGAACTTAACAGTGATTTTATTAAGGACCGCCGTCCTTCTTGGCCACAAAGAAGAAACTCGAAGCAGCAGGGGAGGTAGATGGACGAATGTAACCTTGTTCTAGTGCCTCCTTTATGTAATCCTCCATGGCCTTCTCCTCCGGGATGGAAAGGGGATAGATTCGTCCCTTCGCACTGGCTCACCCGAAGCCGATCGTCAGCGCAGTCCCATGGCCGGTGTGGTGGTAATTTGGAGGCTCTCCTGGGGCAGAACACATCACTGAAGTGGGCGTAGTCTTCAGGGATATCCACTGACCTCTTCTCCATAGGGCTTTCAATGGATGTGGAGCATAGTGGAAGTTCAGTGACGTCACGCGGAGCAGGACACGGACGGGAGGAGAGACAGGTCTGGAAGCAGTTGTCGCCCCACTTCAGGACTTCTCCAGTTCTCCAGGAGAGGATGGGATGATGTTTCTTCAACCAGGGGCGCCCTAGGACGACGTCAGCGGTTGAATCCTCCAGAACCAGCAGGGAGATCTCTTCAGAATGTAACACCCCCACTGTGAGGCTGATGGATTCCGCCCTCCGTTTCACCGGGCGCCGGCTAACTGGGGATCCAGTTATGGAGCAGATTTGGTCCGAGGTGGGTATGGCGGACATCTTGAGTTTGAGTTGCCGGCAGAGGGCGCCAGAGATGAAGTTGCCGGCCGACCCGGAGTCGAGGAGGGCGGAAACTGAAAAGGAGGTAGAGAAGGCAGTAAGGGATACAACAGTGGTTTTAGATTTTCACTATTGGGAATGGCTGCACTCACCATTTGGCGTGGTGGTCGGATGGGGCATGCTGAGATGACGTGCCCTGGACCTCCGCAGTAGAGGCAGAGATGATTCGCCAGGCGGCGATGACGTTCTGTGAAGGACAGTCTAGAGGTGTCGATTTGCATGGGTTCGTCGGCTGGTTCTGGAGGGCTGATGGCTGCTGGTCGGCGGAGGGTGGTAGTGAGCGGGTTTATCCAAGGTTGAGATTCGTGGCAAGACTGGATACGAGTGGCAGTTCGGATGGATAACTGAATGAATTGGTTGAGATCCATATCGTCGTCATATGTGGCGAGCTGCAGCCTCACCTGGGGATTCAAGCCTTGGCGGTATGCAGTGATCAGCGCCCGCTCGTTCCAGCCGCTCTTAGAAGCCAGAGTCTGAAATTGAAGCGCGTACTCGTTGATGGGCAGTTCCCCTTGTCTCAGCTGATAAAGTTGTTCACCAACAGATGCGTCCCAAACCGGTTTGCCAAAGACATCTCTGAAATGACTCATAAAACTTGACAAAGAGAACGTAATCGGATGCTCTTGAGTCCAAAGAGGAGTCGCCCATTGGAGGGCCTTACCGGATAGATGTTGTAAGATATAGCTGACCTTGCGACGTTCGGTGGTGTACAGGTGAGGCTGCATCTCGATGGCGAGAGAGCATTGCAATAGAAACCCGCTGCAATCCTCGCGACAACAACCGGAGACTCGCGACAACAACCGGAGAAGGAGTAATGTTGACGGTGGTGTTTGGTGCGGTGGTTGTGGTGGTGGAGCGCTCTTGGAAGGCTTGACGAGCAGCCTCGAACAGGTCCCGAAAGGCATCCGACTGACTCATGTTGTTACTGTTGTGGTCCAGTCTTCTGTTACGGAACAGAAGGGACGGAGTCAGTGGCTGGCAGGAACGGTAATTTATTAACAACAAAACAAAACAAAAGAGAAAGACGTTAATAAAACTGAAGGTAAACAATACTGTCCTTGGAACACTACAGGAAGACACAGGAACATTAGAATTAGCAGGTAAGTGAGTCCGTGTAACATCAAATGAGACTGGACAATGACTGGTGGTAGGTGAGTGTCTTTTATGGCGATGTGGTGATAGGGATCAGGTGACGGTGATTAGAACTCGGGAGAGGGTGAGCGCTGTGATTGGGTGCGTTGTGAGCCTGGCGTGTCCGTGACACATATAGGGTTAGGTTGCTAGGGAGTAGTAATAATCCAACAATGTCAGTATTAAATGATTGTTGGGAATATCAAACAAAGGCTAAAGGGTTTGGATGGAACATACATCACTTAGCAGAACAGTACGACATTAAAGAGTTAGGGTTTAGTCCTGCAATAGTTCTGAGTGAAGTTCCTCCCTGGATGCTTTCAATGCCAGAAGTCAACATACTATTGAAAGAAAAAAGAGAATACTCAGATGAACAGAGTTTTGCACGGTATGGTGAAAGATATTTGTCTTCTTCATTTTATGGTTTTATTAATATTTACACAGATGGATCAAAAGATCAAAATGGTCATTGTGGAGTAGGAATTTATATTCCTGAATTTAAAAAAGGTCTGAAGTATAGACTAAATAATTTCCTTTCAGTATATTCAATTGAAATGATTGGTATAATAACAGCATTAAGGTGGATAGAAGAGATAAAACCATTATAATATGCTCAGATTCAATGGCTGTAATGCAGAACTTAGAAAGTTGAGTTTCAGTCAGAGATGATCTAATAGTAGATATTAGAAATATACTGTTAAATATTCAAAGCCTAGGAATAACAGTTCAGTTCTGTTGGGTTCCAGCACATATTGGAATTAGAGGTAATGAAAAGGCAGATGATTTATCTAAAAAGGCACTAAAAAATAAAGAAATAGAAATTAATGTCCCAATAGGGAAAGGAGAAGTGAAAGCTAAAATAAAAATTGAAATAACAAAGAAATGGCAACAGGAATGGGAAGCAGAAACTAAGGCTAGGCAATATTACAATTTTCAGAAACATGTTGGAGGAAAAAGAATTAATATGAAAAATAGGAAGGAAGAAATAGTATACTCAAGATTAAGAATGGGACATACAGGACTGAATGCACACATTATTAACTCCTCACTCCTCTCTGGCACCTTCCCCACCACCTTTAAGCAGGCCCGGGTCACCCCGCTGCTTAAAAAACCCACTCTCAACCCTTCCCTCACCGATAGCTACAGACCTGTCTCTCTCCTCCCGTTCATCTCTAAGACACTGGAGCGAGCTCTTTTTAATCAGATTTCATCCTACCTCTCCCAGAACGAACTACTGGACAAACGACAGTCCGGTTTCAAGAGCAACCACTCCACAGGGTGTCAGTCACTGAGACACTGCGACTGGCAAAAGCAGAGTCTAAATCATCTGTACTCATTCTGCTGGATCTTTCCGCCGCCTTTGACATGGTCAACCACCAGATCCTACTGACCTCCCTCTCATCGCTAGGGATCACAGGTACCCCACTTCGATGGTTTAAATCCTACCTCTCAGACAGGTCCTTCAGGGTGTCATGGAATGGGGAGCTGTCTAAAGCCCATCCCATGGCCACTGGTGTTCCTCAGGGATCTGTTCTTGCACCACTCCTCTTCTCCATCTACACAACATCCCTGGGTCCCATCATTCAATCACATGGCTTTGATTACCACTGCTATGCTGATGACACCCAGATTTTCTTCTCCTTCCAGCCAGAGGACCCCACAATAGCATCACGCACTGCAGCCTGCCTGAATGACATTCAATTCAATTCAATTCAATTCAATTTTATTTGTATAGCGCTTTTCACAAAGGACATTGTATCAAAGCAGCTTTACATGTAATGACATAGCAGTCAGTGGTCAGGGATTCAAAAAAACTCTTTAGGAGAGAAAAAAACCCCTGACATGACGTGTTATAGGTGCAATCCGTAGCATGTGCAATCCGGAATAGGGGACACAAATTGCCATTGATCGCATCCATAACTCACTATGCAGTTTACAGGATACAGATACAGACATTATAAGATGCAGAACTTCACTATAAGAGAGTTAATAAAAAATGTTATATGTTAAGTGTAATGTGGTAAATTTGATTTTAATATAACAGGTGCCGGAGGTTGTCCTGGGTAGTCGTCATGAAGCAGCACCAGGGTGGGCATCAGGTGGGGCAGTGTTGCGCCAGCTGGAACTCATTCCTCAGGATACCTCGGAGAAAGGGGTAGGGGGATAGAGAGAGAGAGAGAGAGAGAGAGAGAGAAAAGGAGAGAGGAGGAGGGAGAGAAGGACAAAACAGAATTAGCGTAGCAGCCATTCCTATGTTGATTGTAAGCAGTTTTATGTGATATCACATGCAGTATGAATTATGTGTGTGTGCCCGGTTCCAGTTGAGGTTAACTATTGCGGCCTTAGAGAGTTTGGTCAAAGATTATGTGAATGCAAGTGTAAACAGATAAGTCTTTAATGTAGTTTTAAACTGTTCGACTGTGTCTGAGTCCCGGACTTTACTGGGAAGGTTATTCCATAGTTTAGGAGCTAAGTAGGAGAAAGATCTGCCACCTTTAGATTTCTTTGATACTCTTGGAACTATTAAGAGCCCGTTGTTTTGTGAACGTAATGTCCGTGATGGGTTGTATGCTGATAATAGTTCACGGAGGTATAGAGGTGCTAAGCCATTTAGTGCTTTGTATGTCATTAACAGAATTTTAAAATCGATGCGGTATTTTACAGGTAGCCAGTGCAGTGTTGCTAGGAGTGGACTAATGTGGTCATACTTTTTTGATCTAGTGAGAACTCTAGCAGCTGCATTTTGAACCAGCTGAAGCTTATTTATTTGCTTTGCATGACATCCCCAGTAATGAATTACAGTAGTCGATTCTGGAGGTCATAAAGGCGTGGATTAGTTTCTCTATATCCGAGAAAAGACAGCATATGGCGCATCTTTGAAATATTTCTAAGGTGAAAAAATGCAGTTCGGCATGTATTAGAAATGTGACCATCGAAAGACAGGTTCTTATCTAGAATCACACCTAGGTTCTTGACTGCGGAGGAAGGGACAATGGTGCAACCTTCTATAGAGAAGTTGTGGGCTATTGTGTCGTGTTTGGAGCTATTAGGTTCAATAATCAAAATCTCTGTCTTGTTGGAGTTAAGTAGAAGGAAGTTGTTTGCCATCCATTTTCTAATATCGTTAATACAGTCTATTAGCTTAGTAAAATGGTGGGGTTTGTTAGGTTCTGAGGAAATATAGAGCTGGGTATCGTCAGCGTAGCAGTGGAAGTTGATGTCATGTTTCTTAATAATATCTCCGAGGGGTAGCATATATATGCATCTCATCTTGGATGACTAAACACCACCTTCAGCTAAACCTTGCCAAAACTGAGCTCCTGGTACTTCCGGCCTCACCGGCAACGCAACACAACCTCACAATTCAAATTGGCAACACAACCATTACACCATCTAAATCAGTTAGAAACCTTGGTGTAATCTTCAATGACCAGCTGTCCTTTACAGAACACATCTCATATAGCACGGATAGTACGGTCTTGTAGATATGCACTTTACAACATCAGGAAGATCAGGCCATACCTCACAGAGCACGCTGCCCAACTGCTTGTCCAAGCCATGGTAATCTCCAGACTGGACTATTGCAATGCTCTTCTGGCTGGTCTTCCTGCATGAACAATCAAACCACTGCAGATGATACAGAACGCTGCAGCAAGACTTGTCTTCCAGGAACCCAAAAGAGCACATGTCACGCCACTCTTCATCTCTCTCCATTGGCTACCGCATTAAATTTAAATCATTAATGCTGACATTTAAAACCATCACAAACTCTACACCCTCATACTTTAACTCTCTTCTACATACCTACAACCCATCCAGAACCCTACGCTCAACGAATGAACGTCGACTAGTGGTACCATCACAGAAGGGCACTAAATCTCTCTCTCGCTCTTTCTCCTTCTCTGTTCCCAGCTTGTGGAATAATCTCCCTAACGCAATCCGGTCTGCCACATCCCTCACCTCCTTTAAAAAACTACTAAAAACACACTTTTTCCACGAACACCTGACAGCATAAAAAAAAAACTCTTTTCCTTCCCCTATAGGTATTTATCTAGCACTGCATAACATTGTAAACTTAGGAAAGCACTTCTTGGTACTATTGTTGCCGCTTTTGATGTATCGCTTCATTGTCTCCTAATATTTGTAAGTCACTTTGGATGAAAGCGTCAGCTAAATGCCTAAATGTAAATGAATGCAACACTGAAGCTGATAGGAAAAGGAAATGGTTTATGTACAGAATGTCAAACACAGGAAGATGTAAAACATGTTTTATTTAAATGTAGAAGGTGCAGTGAGCAGTGACAAAGATGGAAAGAAATGGACGATAGCATTGAGGATATTCTTGGGGAACAAGGAATGCAAAGCGAAAGAATTAGAACCTTATTTATTTTCCTTAAAGACAGCGATTTAATAAGAAGAATTTAAAAGTTTTTTTGGCCCCATTTTGATTGAATAACCAAAGGTTTAATGCAACACTCTACACACTCCTGTACAGTAGGTGGCGGTATGCAACACATGAACGATGCAATCTGCCAAGAAACTAAAAGAAGAAGAAGAAGTTATATTGCCCATCTTTGTTTGTTCATTGTTGCCTGTCTATTTGGATTCCAGTACCTTGTTTCTCTGATGCCTTTGAGCTGCCTGTTTTCCCATGGATGTTTGTACTACCTGACTCTTCTTGAAAAGTAAAGTATTGTCATTGAGTGTTACCCCAGTGTTTGTGTCATCCCTTGGACCACTAACAAATAGTGCAAAATGTTATTACAATATAAAATAATAGTTTTAATATTAATATGCTTCAAAATATAATTTATTCTTGTGATGCAAAGCTGAATTTTCTTCAGCTGTCACTCCAGTCTTAAGTGTCACATGATCCTTTAAAAATCATGCTAAAATGCTGTTTATATTCTTAGTATTATCAATGTTGGAAACAGGTGTGATGCAAAATATTTTTTAACCCTTGATTCTTTTTTTTAAGGATTCTTTGATGAATAACATTCTGAATTAAAAACAACAGCATTTATTCGAAATATAAATATTTTCTAACAATGTAAATCTATGCTATCACTTTTTTCATTTAACACTACTTATAACACTACTGATACTTTTTAATAAAAGTATTAATTACTTTCAAAAAAAGAAAGAATAAAAGTGTACTGACTCCAGGATTTTGAATAGTAGTGTATATACTGTTAGAAAATCTTTCTATTCTAAATAAATGCTGTTCTTTTTAACCTTTTATTGATCAAAGAATCCTGAAAAAAGTATCATAGGTTCCAAAAAAACATTAAGCAGCACAACTGTTTCCAGCACTGATAATAAATCGGATATTACAATGATTTTTGAAGGTTCATGTGACACTAAATGTAAATGTTAAGACTGGAATGACACCTGCGAATGGGCGCTGTGATGTAGGTCACCAATGAAATTACATTTACATTTAGACATTTAGCTGACTCTTTTATCCAAAGCGACTTACAAATATTAGGAGACAATGAAGCAACACATCAAAAGCGGCAACAATAGTACCAAGAGGTGCTTTCCTAAGTTTACAATGTTTTGCAGTGCTAGATAAGTACCTGTAGAGGAAAAAAGTTTTTTTTATGTCAGGTGTTTGTGGAAGAGGTGTGTTTTAGCTGTTTCTTAAAGGAGGTGAGGGATGTGGCAGAACGAATTGCGTTAGGGAGATTATTCCACAAGCAGGTGACAGAGAAGGAGAAAGAACAAGAGAGAGATTTAGTGCCCTTCTGTGAGGATACCACCAGTCAACGTTCATTCACTGAGCGTAGGGTTCTGGATGGGTTGTAGGTGTGTAGAAGAGAGTTAAAGTATGAGGGTGCAGAGTTTGTTATGGTTTTAAATGCCCGCCATATTGGCTTGGGCATACGTTCCCTTGAATTAAGTGCAACTAAACTGTAGAGCTGCGATTTCTGCGAATATATCGTTTTTATTTATCAACGTTATTTATTTTATTAATCACTTATCAGTTCTTTATGACCTGCCTGGTGTCCAAAACAATCTTTGTTATGTAAAATCTTGATAGTGCAGCAAGATAGTTAGAAAATTATTTATTTAATAAGGAATTGCGAGAGCTGCACACTTATCATGTATATTTTTGACTTTTTAACTTTTTGGTTAAGAACTGTGGAGGAATCTCTATAATGTAATATAACAAATTTTACAACAAATAAAATCTAAAAAAGTCTTCTAATTGAGGAAAGGCTTTTCTTAGTTTTTTTTTCACAGTTTTTTGAAATACTGGAAAAATAGTAATGTGCATCTTATTAATCTAATAATCTACTAATTATTAAAAACCGTAAAAATTGTTAAAAAAAAAAACTACCATACTTGAGAAAACAAACAGGGAAATACAGTTCACAGTGGCAGGCTGTGAATCTGTATTTTTTTACAGAATTGTTGATATAAAATGATATATACTTCAAAAACAAACAATCACTGATGGATCCTCTCTGGTACAACAACAGTACATTAATTATCTGTAATATAGTATAAAAATGAAACGGCAAATAATATGTATAGTAGTATAACTATATGAATAACAATGGATAACAGTCAGTAAAGTAATTTATAAATAAATCAATTGCAGAACAACAATATCAATAAAATAAGTACTGTGTAGTGAAGAGTTCCATAATATAATAGCATAACAGTAATAGATTGACGATAGTAAATTGTATAATAATAATAAAAATAATACATTAGAATGAATGGGTTGGCATAATCAATTTTGACAGAAAAACTGCTAAATGAACGAATTAGGGTAGGTTTACCCATTAAGCCCACCTGAATCTAAGTTTAGGTGTTTTCATAGATATTGACATGGTTTATAAGAAAAAGAATTTGTTAAAATGCAAGATTTATCTCTCATCTCAAAATGTATTAATTAGTTGATGTACATTTTTTAATAGAAATACAGGATATTTTTTTAATTAAGTAAAAAGTCTGGCATGGCCTTAATTGACACCATTGTACCACATGTGTTTCAAATAAGCCCACATCATGAATAATTCACAAAATTAAAAAATTATTGGTTTTAAAGAAGTAAAACATCATATATTCAATGACAGGGACATATTTGAAAAACTCCTTTTAAAATATCACCTGTTTAAAGAACATTCAACTTGAAAAACATGCAGTCTGGTCAGTAGCATGATTGGTAACAGTGTGTTGCTCTCCATCTCCACTAGTTTACCTTTTTAAAGTCACACACATGACTGATTAAAATCAAAATGTAGAATCACCAGCACTGATACTGTTACTATATGACCCTGTCTGTGAAACCAGGCTAAAGTCTAAACAACTAAATTTGAGATAATGGGCATTAAAGTTTGATTTCACCTATTAATTTCACTATGATTTTAATCTTTGACATGGCCTTACTCAATAAATATTAAAGATATGAATATTATTTTTTTAAGGAATATTTATCTTTACATTATGTAGAATGATTTTATATAGAAACCAGTAAATCATAAAATATGACTAGCTGGGTTTTTACAGACAGGGTCACATGTTCTGTCCATTTTCTCACTGAAAATAAGTGCATACATTAGCAGACATCTGTTATATAACAGTGCTACACAGTGTATATTTTGTAGATCTAAATATAATTGTAAATTAAGGTAGAAAGTAAGGTAAAGTAAAAGGTTAGTAAGGTAAAAGCAGGCAAAAACAGTTATCATTAAACACTTTCATCCAGAAAACTATCAAAGGTTGTGATGAGAGAGATTCCTGTAGGTCATTGGGTAGAGCATGGTGATAGCAACACTAAAAGTCATAGATTTGATCTCAGGGATCGCACATACTCAGAAAAAATGTATAGTAGAATGCACTGTAAGTTGCTTTAAATAAAAGCATCTGCCAAATGCATAAAAAAAATAAAGACACAAAAGGTTCCCTTTCAAGGGAACTCAACGCTGCGTCAGCGTTTGACGCTATGGGGAACGCCTTTGCGTGACTGCGTCTGAAGCACGTGTGTAAAATTGCCGAATGGCTAGACTGAACGTCAAGGGCGGGTGACGTCAGGACCAGGAAGCTATAAAAGGAACTTGAACGCACACACATTCAGCTTTTGTGCCTTCAGCTGCGCGTGTGTTTGTTGTGAATGGTTAGCGGCGCTCGAAAACGCCATAAACTAAGTGAGAGTGTGTGTTTGAGTGACAAAATAAGATAATTAATTTATCATGTCCTTTAGAAAGTGTGTACCTCCCTGTGCTCGCTACATCACGAGCGGGGATTCACACGATTTCTGTGTAGTCTGTTTAGGGGTGGATCATGCCCGGTCGGCGCTCGAAAACGCCGACTGCGTGCATTGTGAAGCCCTCCCCATGCGCACTCTCAGATCTAGGCTGGCATGTGCAGATAAACATGCCCAGCCAAGCGATTCTCGTGGTGGTGCCGTCTCTGCCGAGGCAGAGCGGCGTTTGCTGTCATGGGGATTGCAAATGGACTTAGCGGACGGGTTGGAGACGGGCCCCGCCCTTTCTCCTCCCCTCTCTGCTTCGCCCTCTCTCGCTCTCGGCCAGCAAGCCCGCGCTGCGGTTCCTGCTGCCCGGGGCAGGACCCCGTGCTTCTTGCTATCTTCCTCCGAGGAGGGAGATATGCAGAGCATGGAAACGGGGGAGAGTGAAGAAATATCACGCCCCCCATGTATGAGGAGTTAGTTGAGGTTGTGACGCGGGCAGTTGCGCAGCTTAAAATCGACTGGCCCACGGAAGTGCAGGGCGCTCACCAGCCCAGTAAACTGGATGAGTGCTTCCTAAAGCCAAAATCATCACCTCCCGCCGGGGCTTACCATTTTTCCCAGACCTGCATAATGAGTTATCAGGCTCTTGGACTCGGCCCTATTCAGCCCGTGTATATAACCCCTGTATGTCTGTGTATTCTAACATCGTGGGGGCAAAAGAACACGGTTATATGGCGATGCCACCGGTGGAACAGACGCTCGCGGGCTATCTGTCCCCCGCCTCGGCATCGTCCTTAAAAGCCCCGGTACTCCCATCACGGCCATGTAGAGTAACATCAGCCCTGGTGGGTAAAGCTTATGCCGCAGCAGGTCAGGCTGGAGCATGTTTACATACGATCTCAATGCTCCAAGCTTACCAGGCAGACCTGCTGCGGGACCTAGATGAGGGCGAGGGTGTGGACCCGGACGCGGTGAAAGAGCTCCGCCAGGCCACTGACGTGTCTCTCCGCGCCATTCATGAAACAGCCAAGGCGGTCGGTAGATCTATGTCCGCCTTGGTAGCTACGGAGAGGCATCTCTGGTTGAACTTGTCAGGCATCAGAGCAGCCGACAAAGCCTTGCTGCTCGATGCTCCATTATCCCCCGAAGGCCTGTTCGGCGGCGCTGTAAATACCGCCGTCGACAGGTTCCGGGAAACTAAGAACCAGGCTGTGGCCTTTTCTCAGTTCCTCCCTCGCCGTCATCGGGTCGCTGAGGCTGCTGGGCGGGAGCAGCCTCAGCCCTCTACCTCCTCATACAGGCACAGGCAAAAGGAGAGTGTTAGTTCCCGAGCTCCACCACAATGTCAGTGGGGCTCTGGGAGGCACTCTCAACCTCGGCCTTCCCAGCCTAAGGCGGACCTGAGGGCCATCATCCAGGCAAAAAAGGCCGGGACCAAGAAGCGGGGCACCTGACTGCTGCGGAGTCAGGTTGCCCCCGCAGAGCCCCCACGGATCGGATTGGATCTTTCCCTGTACCCCCCTCTGGATGCGCTGACCCGTCCCCGCGCTCTGCTTCGGGGCGCAGCGGCATCCGGGTACCACACGGTGCATATAACACCGCACCCCCTTGAGTTTTCCCAGGCCAGTACAGCCCAGGGTCCCGAGTTAATACAAAACATAAGACCAGACACCAGCCCCGAGGGGTTGGTCCCTTTAGTGAATTACCTGGCAGCGTGGAAACTTCTGCCAAACATTTCACGCTGGGTTCTACAGGTAGTAGAACATGGCTATATGATTCAGTTCGGGCGGAACCCGCCCGTGTTCAAAGGGGTCGTGTCCACCGAGGTGGGTCCCGACCAAGCTCTAGTCATGGAACACGAAGTACATACACTCCTGGCAAAGGGGGCCATAGAAGTCGTTCCTCCCCCAGAGAGAGAAGCGGGGTTTTACAGCCGCTACTTCATAGTTCCCAAAAAGGATGGGGGCTTGCGTCCTATACTAGACCTGCGCACGTTGAAACGCTCAGTCAAGAAACTGAAGTTCAAAATGCTCACACTCAGACAGATTGTGACCCAAATCAGATCTGCGGACTGGTTTGTCACAATAGATATAAAGGACAAATACTTCCATGTCTCCATCCTACCCAAGCACAGGAAGTTCCTGAGGTTCGCTTTCGGGGGCGTAGCGTACCAGTACCGGGTGCTTCTCTTCGGTCTGGCCCTGTCACCCCGCACATTTACGAAGTGTGTAGATGCTGCCCTGTCACCCTTGCGTTTACAGGGTATTCGCATATTGAACTACATAGACGACTGGCTCATTCTAGCAGAAATTCTAGCCGTAGAATGGGACTCGAGGGTCATGTCTGCACGTCTCACGACAACGCGCATACATTCCATTCAGGCAGCCGTGAGAGGGGTCAAGCTTCTTTCAGGCACTTTCAACATATACTGGGTCTCATGGCAGCCGCAGCCAGCGTAATACCTCTGGGCCTGCTGTACATGAGACCTCTGCAGTGGTGGCTCAAGTCGAAAGGGTTTTCCCCGAGGGGGAACCCCCTCCGCACAATTCAGGTCACTCGCAAGTGTCTGAGGGCACTAGCGGTGTGGAGCAAACCTGAGTTTTTCTCCCAGGGCCCAGTACTGGGGTCAATATGTCATCGTGTAACGCTAATGGCCTCAGGAACAACCACGTCTTGGTCCTGTCGGACAACACATCAGTGGTTGCATACATCAACCATCAGGAAGGTCTGCGGTCGCGCCCTCTTTACAGATTAGCACACCAGATCCTGTTGTGGTCCCAAGGGAGACTGCTCTCAGTCAGAGCAGCTTACATCCTGGGACGGTTGAATGTGAGAGCAGACGCCCTGTCGAGGCAGGGGCCGAGGCCAGGGGAATGGAGACTTCACCCCGAGGTGGTGCAAATGATCTGGGATATTTTCCTCCCAGCAGAAGTGGACCTGTTTGCGTCTCAAGAGACAACGCAGTGTCCATTGTGGTTCTCCCTAGCACCTCCAGCCCCATTAGGGCTGGATGCTCTTGTACATCCGTGGCCGAGGTTACGCCTGTACGCTTTCCCCCGATCGCTCTGCTCCCGGGAGTCCTGGAAAGGGTGCGCCAGGACGGGGTTCGCCTCTTACTGGTCGCACCGCGATGGCCGGCCTGAGTATGGTTCTCGGACCTGATAGCACTCCTAGACGGCACCCCGGTGCGGCTCCCTGTCAGGAAGGATCTCCTGTCTCAGGGGCAAGGCACTATCCTTCATCCTTGCCCAGACATGTGGAAACTGTGGGTCTGGCCTCTGAGGGGGCCAGGCTCCTTAGCACGGGTCTCTCGACCGAGGTCGTAGACACCATTTTGCAATCCAGGGCTCCCTCCACGAGGAAGCTGTACGCCGTAAGGTGGGAAGTCTTGTTGGTGATCTCCAAGCTCTCTCAGTCTCTCCTTCTTGCCTGGCATTTGCACCGGGCATGGTTAAGGCTTTTCTGTACCCAAGGCAGGGTTATGTGCTTAAAGTTCCCACCGATGTACCGAGGCACATTACGTTACAGGCCTTCTGTCCTCCTCCGTTCAAGGATTCGGACCAGGAAAAAGCTAACTTACTGTGTCCAGTGCGAGCACTGTTTGTATGTTTCGGTCCCCCCAGCACTGGGGTGCCGGCGACCAAACAAACTCTTAGCAGGTGGATAGTCGAGGCTATCTCACTGGCTTATGAAGCTTCTGGACAGCAGTCTCCGCTTTCTGTCAAAGCTCACTCGACTCGGAGTATGGCAGCCTCTAAGGCCTTAGGGTCAGAGGCTACGCTCGAAGAGGTGTGTAACGCGGCTGGCTGGTCCTCGCCGCTCACATTCGTGCGTTTTTATGAACTAGACCTGGCTTCCACGCCAGGCTCTCACGTGTTACGGCCCTGAGGCGTCTTGTTCGAATAACGGCCAGGGGATCTCGCCATCTATTCATTTTGTCTGTGAATTTGCGGCAAGAGGGGTCTTGCCGCTCATCCTTTCTGGGGCCTGGCTCGAGAGCCAGGACCCCGTGTCAGGGGGCCCCAGGCACCTCGGCCCTGAGGGGTCGATGTGAGTTTGGACAACAGCCAGGCCGAGGGGCCCTGGTAACTCAGATCGTCATGGGTGAGCCCATGCGTCTATACCTGTTGAACTACCGGCCAGTGAATCTCGTCGTGTATTCCCTCTATGCTTTTATGTATTTGGACTGAGGTCCTGTGCACTTCGCCAGAGGCCACCCGCCCTTGACGTTCAGTCTAGCCATTCGGCAATTTTACACACGTGCTTCAGACGCAGTCACGCAAAGGCGTTCCCCATAGCGTCAAACGCTGACGCAGCGTCTCGTTCCCTCTCAGGGAACCGTGGTTACATTCGTAACCTGAGACGTTTGCTTAAATGGTTCCACAGGTGGGCTTAAATGGTACAATGGAAAAAAGGACAATGTTTTCCTTTAAAAATATAATCTGCTCTACAAAACAATTAGTTATGTATTTATTTGTAAATGAATGTAAAACGAATCACAAAACATTTAGTGTGTGTAGTTCACATGCTTCATTGCTTGGCAATCTATCTTTCAGTAAGGCTAGTGATTTGACCTTAAAATTTGCAAGCAAGCTAATAAAACTCATCTTTCCATTTAAAGAAAAAGGGTATAAAATTATAAATTACTATTTTTGTTCATGCACAAAAAACAATACATTAATCTCTCATCTCACATTATAGCAACATACTTAGCAAATAAATTGCTCACAATTGTAGAAATCTAGTAATATCTGAAGGGTCCCAAAACAGCAAAGTTTTTGAGTGACTTTGTGTGAAGTCACCTGAAACAGCATGAACATGGATGGGAATAACTCATCACTGGCAAGTGTGATTGATATGCAATTGAAAAGTCAGGGAAGTAACAAATCACTGGATTGGTTAAAATTAAGAGCAGCATAAAATATAATTTTCTTTTTTTTATTTGACGTAAAAGTTGGAAGTGGGCTTAAAGGGTACATGGACTTAATGGGTACACTTACCTTATTTCGGTTACAGGCAATTTAGTTTATAATAGAAAATATGACAAAAGCTAAAACTATTTCTGAAAGAATTTTAAAACTTTCTGAAGTCTCGACTTCATAGCTAAATAGCAATATCACTAGCTATTAATAGTCTGACTCATATGGCTTTTTTAGTGTCAACAAAATGTTTTAAAATACAACCAAAAACTACTTTTCAGTCTTACATGTGAAAGGTAATTTCCCGAAAACAGTCTAAAATTGTGCAGCGGTTTGCTCAGCCCCAAGCAGCACACGAAACAGGCATTACCTTTCAAGGAAACTCACACTGAATCTTAATTGTGACGCTATGGGGAACGCCTCTGCGAGATTGCGTCTAAAGCACGTGTGTCAAATCTTCATATTTTAGCTTCTTAGGCCGAAGCTGCGCCCAGGGATGCTGGGAGTATGGCAGAGTCTCGTTCCCTTTCAGGGAACCAGGGTTACGTACGTAACCTGAGACGTTCCCTTTCAAGGGATCTTGCGCTGCGTCAGCGTTGCGACGCTATGGGAACGAGGTTCCAATGCCGCCATAAGAGCAAGTCCCTGGCTATTGTGAGTCCAAAGAGCACAACTAGGGCACAAGCACATGGGACCCTGGAGTAGAAATCGCCAGCAAGAACGCTGTCTTGATAGTGAGAAATTTGGTCAAGACAGCCTCAATAGGTTTGAATGGAGCAACCGACAACCCCTCTGCCGGCCTTAGACTCAGTGTGCCACGGAGGAAGCGTGTAACCAGTGGGTCTCGACCCAGAGACTGGCCATTAACAGGAATATGCTAGGCAGAAATGGCTGCCACATACACCTTTAGAGCAGATGGCATCAGCCCCGAAGAGAAGCGGTCTTGCAGGAACTCGAGTACTACGCCTAGATACATAGTTCTCTGAACTGGAGAAAGCAAACTCTTCTTGGCGTTCAGCCGCAACCCCAGCGCTTGCTTGTGTGCGAGAACAACATCTCACTGTTGAACCGCTAAGAATGAGCCAGAGCAAGGGTGCCAGGGCAGCATCTACACATTTCATGAACGTATGGGGTGACAGGGCCAGACCTAAGGGAAGAACCTGATATTGGTACGCTACGCCCCCAAAAGCGAACCTCAGGAACTTCCTGTGTTTGGAAAAGATGGAGACATGGAAGTATGCGTCCTTCATGTCTATTGTGACAAACCAGTCCATGGACCTGATTTGGGTCACGATCTAAGTGTAAGCATCTTGAACTTCAGTTTCTTTACTAAGCGGTTCAGCGTGCACAGATCTAGAATAGGGCGCAAGTCCCCATCCTTCTTTGAAATAACGGCTGTAAAACCCAGCCTCTCTTTCTGGAGGAGGAACTATCTCTATGACCCCCTTTCCCAGAAGTGTGTTTACTTCCTGTTCCATGACCAGATCCTGCTCGGGGCCCACCTCACTGAACACGGGCGGCTTTCACCCGAAGTGAATTGTGTAGCCATGTTCTACTATTTGCAGGACCCAACGAGACACATTTGGCTGAAGTTTCCACGCTGCCATATGATCTACTAAGGGAACCAGCCTCTCGAGGCTGTCTGGTGTTATGTTTGGGGTTAACTCTGAGCCCTAGGTTATACTGGCAGGGGTAAACTCGAGAGGGTGTGATGTATTTGCACTACTACAGAGGCCACTGTGCCCCGAAGCAAAGCGCAAAGTGCTCCCGCCTAGCAGCCTCAGCAACTCAGTGATGGCGTGGGAGGAACCTCTCTGATCGTTCTGAGAGAGACTTCTGTGGCCCGACGCAGTTCCTTAACTGAGTCTGGGTCCACCCCCGTGCCTTCATCCAAGTCCAGCAGTGACCTGCTGTGGCGTAAGCTTTGCCCACCAGCACAGATGTTGCTCTACACGGCTTGGTGGGCATCGCCGGGGCCTTTAGGGACGATGCTGACGAGGGGGACAGATAGCTGGTTAGCGTCTGTTCAACCCTGGGCATCGCCCCGTACCCCTGTTCCCCCGCCCCTATAATGTTAGAGTATTCTGACATGTGGGGAGTGAAAACACAAGCCCAGTAAGGTCGGTTTCAGGACCTCCACAGCTCATTGTTGTCGAACGGCAGGCCCCAGAGGTGGCACTTTTGATCTTAAAATCAACCTCCACAAGCTCCACGTACATGGGGAAAAGCGAAGTGGTGTCCTTGCTTTTTCCCGTTTCCACGCTCAGAACATCCACCTCCTCGGAGGAGGATAGCTGAAGCTGTGGGCTCTCACCCTGGGAGGAAATAGACGCACTGCACGCTTCCTGACCAGGAGTGAGAGCAGACATTGCTGCTAAGGGCGGGGATAAGGCACCGCCCGTCCCCAACCCGTCAGCAAGGTCCATTTGCGATCCCCACGACGGCTCGCACCGTGCTGCCTCGGCCAACGGACACACACAACGCGCAGTGTTAAAACTATATAATTCCGGGCTTAACATGCAGTAAACATGGAGTAGGTCGCATCGAGCTTCACTCCTACACAGTTTGTTTCTCCATTATTTTCAGGCACGATTTGCTCACTTTCGGTAGCTTATAAGTTTTTCTAAACCTGTTTTGAACAGAACTATTTTGATTTTCGGCGATTACAATGCCACCCAAGGTCAATAAAAGCGCAAACGCCTCTCAGTCTCACCTGCGGCCTGTTGCCAACGCTGCATCCCCGCCTCATGGTGAAGCCTCCCCGTCGCCAGAGGCCACGCTGGCCGATGCCAATGTTACTGCTCTCAGGAGCGAACTTCTCTGTGCTCTTCATGAAGAAATTCCAGCGATATTTAAAGCCGAACTTCACGCAGCTTTAGGTGACAACCTCTCCTCGATTAAATCTGAGCTGCTAGCATTGAAAACTGATCTTTCCTCCAGCATTTCCACTATGCAGCAAAATTATACCGGACTCAAAGACATCGTGTCAGAGATGGAGCAGTCCCTCTCCACTTGCACCGATGACATAGCCACTCTCCGTGCCAAGGTGGAGTACATGTCTTGAGAACTGGTTAAACTGGAGAGCAAATGTGATGATTTGGAGTCTAGATCACGCCGTAACAATGTCCGTATTATCGGGGTGCCAGAGGATATTCCAAATAATTTATTCACAGAGTATGTGTTTGACTATCAATGGCGGTTATGGTAATGGGTGGTATGCAGGGGATAACAGGTATGTTGAGTTCATGGACTAGTTCATGATGAATCAAATTCAATGCAGAGCCAGAATCAATCAGCGCTGGAACACATTGGGTAGAATTACTATAAGTGAGTGTTAGTAGAAGATAGAGCTGCACGATTCTGGCTAAATTGAGAATCAAAATTTTTTTGTTTCAAATAGAGATCACGATTCTCCCACGATTCTGAACAGCAACTATAAGTAAATTTACTAAATATCAATTGCTGCAGTATATTTAAAATGTTTCATTTTAATGATTTCTAAATCCGTTTTAATGATTTTTTTTTATTACTCACTAATAAATATTTCACTTGATCAATTACTGGATGAATCAGCATTAAATGATTGATTCATGAAAAATAAATCTTTAGAGTCGTTGTCCCCACCTAGTGGCGAAACAATGTAATCGATAAATGCATTATTTGAAGCGCCAATTTATGTTCAAAATGTGATGTGCTCTGTTTTGATCACGTAGACATTAGTGTTTATATCCGAAATTTTATCCCAGTACTTCTGATCATTTGAATATTTCTAACCAGGGTCATAATTAGACCTCAATTAGGACTGTTCATACAGAATGCGTTGTTCAAAGGCACTGCATTATTTACCATAGGTTTTTGTTAACACACATACAGTACACACACGTGTTTGTCCGTTGCACTCGCGTTTTGGGCGTTAATGCTCCGAACTTACCCTTACACAAAAAGAATAATGAAAAAGTATCGCAGTAAAATGGAAAACAAGTTACAAGCTACTGCTTTCTCTGCTTCGGCGGCACCACCAACGCCAACGAAAAATTGTTGAAATTTATTAATGAGATCGTATGGGTGTTTGAATCGAGATCACAATCCTTTAACAATTAATCGTGCAGCTCTAGTAGAAGAGTGAAATATTTAGTCAGCGTTGTAGTTCAATAGTCAATTGTAGTACAATTGACCAGTGGCACACTGGGAGCATTGTGGTCAAGGTGTCTCGCTCAAGGACACCTCAGTTGTGTCCTGCTGGTACTGGGAATCGAACCGGCGACCTTCTGGTCGCAAGTCCAACTCTCTAACCACCAGACCACAACTGACCACACACTTGTCACATCACCACAGAACATGTGCCTCGGAGAGTGAAATTCTATGCAATTTTAATTGCCATGGAAATCAGTTGATGAAGAGTGGTGACCACATCCTTGCATGCAAGTTCGGCTTGTAACGTCTGACTGAGGGCCTGCTTGAACACTGGTTTTAATGTTGCCTCATTCCAGCCACTCTGCACTGCTAGGGTGCGAAACTCAACGGCATATTCAGCTGCAGTGCGATCTCCCTGAAATAACTGTAACAACTGCACTGAAACATTTCTCCCTCCTGCAGGATATTAAAAAACTTCCTGTATTTGCCCACTCGAGAGCTTTTCCCGTTAACAGTGACATCATAAATGAGCACTTGGTAGAGTCTCTAACAAAAGCTTCAGGCTGGTGGTTCAAAATAAATAGAGCACTGACGAAAGAAACCTCTACATTCTTCAGCCGTACCATTAAACTTGTCAGGTAAAGAGAATCTTACCGGATCTGACCTGGTCGGTTGGAGAGATTGAATGTAGCGCGTGAGATGTTCATTTGCTGCAAAACACCCCAGTCTGTAAAGATTAGGATGATAAAGAAAACCTGTTATTATACAAAGAGTTCTGTGGAAAATTTAAACTTCAATGTACTGTCAATATATACAACAGGATGGTGAGAGCAATACCAGTTGCTCTGAGATGTGTATATTATTATATATGTACATACAGTATATGTTGTATGGGAAATACAGTTAAGACCCATAGACCAGTTATGATTGAATGAAGACCATGAGTCTTTGAATTAAAGAAAATTCACTTAAGAAAAATGTTTGTAGTTTTACCAAGCAGAAGTCAGCTTCACGCTCACAGGTGTGAGATACAGGACAACCTCCTTTTACATTCAGTTCAATGGTATGTAAGCTGACAGTCAACTAAAGAACGTCATTACAGTATGCAAATATGAGTTTTATGATTGTTTAGGATATAGATAGTCCTAAGCAATTTCCATACTAGGACGTAAGGTCCCCAAACATCTTCAACATCAGTTCCATAGGACATTTAGGCTTTCAGGTTGTTTCATAGATTATCAGATGTGACAGCATAGATCCAAATACAGCTTGAGCATGCCATCACATACATGTGCCTATTTGTGACTTTCACTCTTTTCCAGGTCTCTGTCCTACATACACACACACACACACACACACACACAGCCCTCCAAGGTCGAGGTGTTCAGCTTCCTAACTCAAGCCGGAGAACATTTCAAAATACAGTCAAAATAGACATTATTTTGCTTAGTCAGAAGTCTAACTCTCTTAATAATGAGCTATAAGATTGTCTTCTTTATTTTTAATAAGAAATACACAGATAAATAATTTAATAGTTATAGACCTATATAAGAATTACACAAAAGGATATAGTAAAAGTGAGGTTGAGCCAAGGACACCACCCCTTCAATGTTATAATATGTTTGTGCAAAGTACAAAAACATTACATACAAACAAACAAAAATATTACATATGAAAATGTTCATATGGTTAACCATACAAAGCATGATGTAGGCCTAAAATATGATATAGGTCTGAATTGTTTTAATTGCAACAGGTATGGAATATATAATGAAACATTTATTTGAGTACATAAGTATTTATTACAAAACATTAATTATTAATATTAAAAAATATATTATATTAGTTACAACTTTTAAATTCCAATGGCACCTCACCCTAATTCTGAGACAAAATATGTTAAATGTTTAAAGGGGAAATTGATATTCTCAAACACAGTTGTTCTAATAAACATATAAGGAATACTTATATATATACTTTTTGGGTTAATATGGAAAATGTTTTTAGGAGGAAAACAGATATTATTTTTATTTTTATATTATATTAGTTAAATGTATTTGCAATCTGTGTATATTATTCCAGTAAAAATAATAACAATTTAAATTATTTTGTACAACTTTTATTATTTTGAGTAAACAAAATAACATACATAAGAAGTAGGTAGGTTTTTATCATTTCCTTCAAGAGACTAAGGACTACTGCACCATTAAACATTTAGTTATAAGAAAGCAAGGAAGAATTATAATATTTTTTATGAATACTCAAATTTTTATATATTAATATTATTTGTATCAGTAAATATATTTTTGTTACTACCTAATTGATCCTATTAATTTGCTACAACCGATTTCGGACAGGCATCGCGACGGACTCCTATATTGGGGTCCTACGGGGAACAAATTTCTCAAGCAAATTTCCCATGATCTCTGCACAGCTTTGTCACATGTGTACACTAATTATGCATTGTATAAACTAGACGTGTGTGTTTGGCTTGGAATATATGTATTATATGGGCATTTATCACGTAAATCAGCTCAATTCATTGATCACCCCTCTTTTTTCTACCATGATGGGGTCACCATACAGTGCCTGCGTGTGCGCCGCGGCCGAAAACACATTGTATCTTCTTCCAAACACATCTAAAAAATACACAAATATATTTACACATTAATTTAAGTCCACACTATCAGTCTTTAATTCGTTACAAGGGTCTCGGGAGCGTTCGGCGGACAGGCATCACGACGGACTTCTTCGTTGGGGTCCTACGGGGGGAACAAATTTCGGAAGCAGATTTACTAAGTTCTCTGCGCAGCTTTGTCACATGTGTACACTTATTATGCATTGTATCAACTAGACGTGTGTGTTTGGCTTGGAATATGTGTATTAAAGAGGCATTTACCACGTAAATCAGCTCAATTCATTGATCACCCCTCTTTTTTCTACACTATCAGTATTTAGTTTGTTATAAGGGTCTCGGGAGGGTTCGGCGGACGTGCATCGTTACGGACTCCTTCGTTGGGGGTCCTACAGGGGGGAACAAATTTGCACAAGCTAAGCTAGCGAGCCAGGTAGCCATATGCTATGCTAGAACCCACCAAAGCTAACGTAAAACAGTACGAACGAGATTTGTTTGATTTCACTACCCATAGCATCAGTTAAATATTAGTGTATGAATCATATTGTTAAAAAGACATTAACTGTCATTTTAGAACAGTTTAAACGACATAAATCATAACGTGATTTTATAGGAATTGTATTCAGCCGCTTAAAAGAGTAGCCATTAGAGGAATCACGCGGGTGAAATCAGCCTGTCACTACTCGATCCGTACCGGAAACACGATTTGTACCGCGCATGTGCGGAAACTCAGGTTTTGCTGCCACTTCCTGTCACCTCCAACGTTTTTACTACAGGAGAAACTCCTGAAGCTTCTTTTTTTTTTAAACAAATACCAATCACAGGGGATACAGTCAAGGCAAAAAATAAAGCAAACAAACAAACAACAACAAAAAACATACACAGTCAGAAAACAACAATATTTATCTAAACAAAAGTAGTAACAAAAAAAATAAAATAATAATAATAATAATAAATAAATAAATGACACATAAAATATAAACTTCAAAGAATACTCAAAGACTACCCTTACAACAAAATGGTTGTTTTAGCAGCTTTCTTATTAAGCGATGAGCAGAGAGATTCATAAAATAATTTCAAATCAATACAAAGGATCCTAAAATTGGGCATAGAATCAGTAACTTTACATTTGTGAAGATGAAATAGGCCACAAAGGGTCAAGAGTTTTAACATATCATCCAGCTCCTTTGATCCTGATTACCAAATCAAAAACAGTACATTACTTATTTCAAAACTAAAAAGTTTGTTGTAAGCTGAGAAAACAAGCCAAGACATTTCTTTCCATAAATTCTTTGCATAGTCACATTCAAAAAATAAGTGTGATATTGTTTATGTGATATTGTTACATTTAATATTACCAAGCTCCAGACCTCCAATAAAACTTTTGGGGATTTCACATTTTAAAGAATTGTAACAATTTGCCCTAACCAAATGTAACAATTTGGGGGAAATGGAATTAATAACCCATTCATACACTCTAGGTGAGGTATATACTTCAAAGAGTTCTGAAAATTCTGAATACGAATAGAAGTTACCATCTTTTTTAACAAATCGAGAACAAGTTTGGAACAGTTAAGTAGAACATGAATAAATGAAGGATGGAAGGAATTAATTCATTTATGAATAAATAAATTGAATCAATAAATATCTTGTGTGTTTCTTAAATGCCAATATTTTTTTTAAGTATACTGAATTAAGTACAACATATCTTTAGAAAATTAAATGTAAAGCACACACCTGTATACACATCTATATTACCCAAATGGGGTCTAGCGAATTTAATTTGTATTTTTATTTTATAAATCTAATAATAATATTAATAAAAAATATAATAAAGGCTTTAAAATGTATGTTTCATAATGTTTAAAACGTGTTCATGACTGTGAAGGTAAGTTATCGATTTTTAAGTTTATTTAATTTAATTTTTTAATCGGTACAGATCGGGTAGTGTCACCAACACATTATATTATTAGTATTATAACAACAGTATATTTTTTTTATTTATTCTTATATTGTATTAACTGCCGTAAATTGTTTCTCATACTTCAGACAGGAAGTAGACGCATTTCCGCACATGCGCTAGAAAAGGTGCTACATGAATGCAGTTATACAAAAGGACTTTTACATGATTGGCTTTTTTTTAAAACGGGGATGTTACATCAATATGACAAGATAAAAAATAGACAAAGAGCTGAGGAAAAATCTTTATTCTGATGAGGTGCCCGTTTGCTGAATGTCACTGATAGAACATAAACCGTCTTGCACCGCTGATCTGAGGTCATCTGCTAGCACAACTGTGCATATCAACACATCGTGCCGGTGAGTTGGTTAAAGTTACGTTTAGCAAGGATTCACGAGGGTCTTGCAACATAGACAACAGGGCAGTGAAAAATGATACAACAGTTCGAGACATGGTTTGTTTTATAAAAGTGTGTTTCAGTATCATTGTTTGCAGTAGTCAGCCATCCAGTAGCATTTACGGCTTCGTTCACTCTAGAAAGTGAAAGTAGAGTAAGATTATATGTATATAATATTAATTTCTTTTTTTCGTTTGACCTTTTTCGTTATATAGTAATACATTCTTTCAAATTTAATGTTTTTCATATAGATTAAGATTTCCCTTAAATAGTCTAACATAGTCAAACAATTAGAGCACTGCCTTTACCTATAATATGTAGCCTAACAATTTAAACTAACAATGTAAACAAATGATAAAATATAGTAACTGCTGCAAATAACAAAATTCTCACAAACATTTCATTACAACATTGTCAAACACTTCAAATTAAAAAAAAAATCATTAAATCTCACCTGCATACATTCTGGAAAGACAAAGCAGAGCGTGCAAGAAGAAGAGAGTGCAGCACTCTCTTTTTCTCTATCAGTAATATGATCTGCCTTACAGACCAGTTAAAGAACATAGTGGTGTTGACTATAATCTAGTAGCTATAATAAATAAAATCATAACATAGATCATAATTCATTCGGGCCATAACACATACTTACAGTGTGTGTTTGAAAGAATAAACTGTCCTCTGATATTTTTTTAGGAGTGCGTTCAAAACCCACTAAAAAGCAAATGCATAGAATGTAGAATAACAAACCAAAGCGTGACCAGGAATTTTAGCACTGGTGTCCCCCGTCCCCTGCTGCTGCTACGCTGTTTGAGATGAAAGAAAAATGAATAAACTAATATATGCTTTCCTTTGTTGCAGGTAAGTGTTCCAGAGCATGAGTGATGGGATGGGATGGGGAGGCAGTAGTATCCTTAAGAGTTATTTATCCATTTATATAATTTAGGAAACTGGCATCAAGTGTAGTAACCCACTATACTTCTGTTGAATTTGTCATTCCAGAGCACAAAGGAGATATTCCGAAGATTGTTCCAAGAGGGCATTCTTTGTAGTTCTAAAAAAGGGTTTTCTATTAAAGAGATATCTCCCTTTGGAATGGACATTTAACTTTGTAACCCTGCAGACCATTTATGCTCAAATAGCAACATTACACAGTATAAAATTAAGATGAAAATGTAAAAAGTATATTCACCTCAAAAGTAATTTGTGCTGGTGTACTAAAACGTTGCCTATCTTCGCCTACTCTCCATCCAAATTGATGATTTTTGTGCATATCTGATTGGGCAACACATTACAACGCCCATAAAAAATCATGCACTAATATGTAAATTAAAGATGACCTATTATGCCCCTTTTTACAATATTTAAAATAAGTCTGATGTTGCCAGTGTGTGTATGTATAAGTGAGTATTGCAAGTAAATTTTGTTAATAAAATGAATATATAACCTTGTATAAAAATACCATATAAAAAGTTAATGCCGTTTTTATGTTTTTCAAGACATAAGGGCACATATTTAGTGAAAGAAGCGACTGTTTCTTTAACAGTCTTCATAAACGGCTTTTTTACAACATTGCGTCATTTTACATCATGAGAGGGAGATGTTTGCGCGCTTGGCCTTGGCTCAGTGCAGAGTAGGTTGGTATTCAGTAGGAGCGGTCGTTAGTCAGTGTTTTATAGATATTAAATAAAATACAATATAGTTATTGTATTTTAATTTATCATCGTCATGGTAAATTATTGTGTTTGTGGAGGTTGCACAAACTCCAGCCTGTCAGGAGATTGTGTCCACAGGTCTCAGAAAAAGGATGGTGGTGTCTTCTGTGCCTGGGTGCGGTTTGTGCACGTAAAGAGACGGGACTTCACTTCTGCATGCTTAGGAAAACGCGGTGGTATGTAGCGTTCACTTTACACCGGAAGATTATCATCCCGGCGATATGATGCAGTTCAGATATGATACAGATATGATGCAGATATGATGCAGAGTCAGGCACTGGATATCAACTGTGGGAGTGACATTGTCCACTAAAGCCAAATTCCAATCAGATACACAAAAAATTGGATATGGACTGACTGTGTGAATGTTGCTATTTATCTACCAGGGGCAGTTGTGGCCTAATGGTTAGAGACTTGTGATCTGAAGGAAAACACCTGAGGTGTCTTTGAGCAAAGATAAAATATTTATTGATTGTTATGTGAATTACAACATCATGCAGCATATGCTTTATGAAATGCATGTATGTGGTATGCAGTGCGCATATAAAAACAGGATGTCTGTCAAATAAAATGTACATTCCATAAGGTGTCTTTTGTAGTTTTTAAAATATTTCTTGATGTAGTAGGGATGATATAATTTGGTTTTGGACCAGTCTTGTTTTACAACTAATGGTTTAAGATTGGGCACCAGCACCCTGCCAAATCTTCCGGTAACTACACGAAAGACTGAACAAAAGGCTTCAATATACTTCTTTAAAAAAAAGATGGTTAAACACTAAGGTATTTTTCCTCATATGAATAAACAATATTTATTTTTACCTGTCCCTAACAGTAATTATCACAAGCAGTGCCAGGCTTCACATACAGCCATATTCCAGTAAAACATACAACTTTAACAAGATGCACCCAGATCTGTCTCCACATCTTCATACTGACGAGTGCAATAAACTTATAATACTTCTCAAGGAATGCCACAAGGAGGTATGGAAGCATGTACTCGTGCAAATGTTAACTGTGAATTTTTTTGCTTGTTTGTACTTTTAATTGTACTGTTAATTCTGCTGTATCAGTGATTTAACTATCTTTAGATAACACACATACAGTATTGTTTCTGTCATTTTGAAATGAAGTAAGACATGTTTCTTTCAAGTAATGATATTTGGGTGTCCTTAGCACAACATTCTCAGGTTCATTGGCACATGTAATGATGTGGACCGTGCAATGCGTGATTGTCTTAAGAAGGAGGTGAGGACATCAGCATGTAATGCTTTTAATTATCGACTCATTAGAGCATATCTTTCTCTAAAAAAATAAACTGACCTGTTTGAAAATGTATTGAATGAGTTTTTGTGGGTAACTGGTAGGATCTTGGGATTTACTTTTCCAGCGAACATAAATGCTAATACAGTGGAATACGAAGTACATTTTTTTCACAAACAAATGTTTTGCATCATCTGTTTGTTGGAGAAGGCTGATCTCAAGTTAAAAAAGTGAATGCTGTGGTTTTGAGTCTTTAAGTGCAGGCTTGAAATCAGTCACGTCTGACTATATTATTTGTATTCTGTGTATTTGTTTGCACAGTATCAGGTAAAGAGGGCGCACAGCAAGGCCCACGCAGCGGAAATGAGGCAGCGTCTAAAGGAAAGACCGAAAGGGCATCCCTAAAATCACCTACTTCACGAATGGACTGTCTTCTGGTCTTTCAAATGGACTGTCTTCTGGTTCCTGATCTGGATGCTGTTGAATGCTTTTCTTTGATGTTGGATGGGAAGGCCTGGCTCTCAATCTCTTTTTCTGATTGAAATAATGTGTGGTTTAATTTGCTGCAATTATAACTCCTATTTAAACCATGAGATACAATGTAAAAATGTAAAAGTAAAGCTTTAACTGAATAACTTTTTGTTGTTGTGGTAATTCTATGCTAATTATGACCCTGCCTGTGAAAACCACTGTGATTTACTGTTTTGTACATGAAATCATTATACATGATGTATGAACCTTCTCTTATATATTCTGTAAATATAAATTTGGTATTTTTAATATTGACTGAGTAAGGCCATGCCAAAGATTGAAATCCATTTTTGGGAAGCCAACTTCTGGTATTGTTTTGTGTATACACATTTATTGTGAATTAAAATGTCACAATTAAACCATTATTTTTAGTATTTAAAATCATTTAGTTCAGTATTGTAAAGTGTTTTTTCTGAAAATCAATCAAAATCTGTCATAAAAAGTAACAGACACCCATTACCTATTGTCATTTTGACTACTTCGATGCTCGTTATCTCAATTAGGTTTTGAGACTTTAACCTGGATTTCAGAAACAGGGTCACAATTATGGAATTAATATACTTTATATTTAGTGATGCCCTAAGAAATTTGCCCAATAAAAATCTTAGAGTTGCACACCAAGTTAAATCTGACGTTATGAACCACCACTTCTGGGTCTAAGTGCTCGATCAAATGCCGAAGGCAAACAACCAACAATGGTAATGTACACTCATGACATGGTATAAAACTGCCGAAATATTACAATCCCAACCTTTTTATTTATACCGAAATCCCAAATGGCCAAAGAGCAATAGATATTTTGTTAATTATTAAAATGCTGCTTTAGGAGAACCTGTGACCCTGGACACTGTAGTGTACACCATGAGTTTTAAAAGTTTATCTTAAACGTATAATATGAAATAAATAGTGTGTAAAAACAACTGTTCAAACAGTGGACATAATGGAAAACAATAAACTCTGCAAACTGCATTCCAGCATGACAAAATGCTTATAATTACACAAAAAAGTTATATCCCGTTAAATGTTAGATGCTAGATCCTACAGATCTTGGATTTAGATCAAGGTAACTAACTGAATATCATTATTTTGTTGTAGTAATTATTTGCTTATTGTGTGATTAATACACTCCAAAAATGTTGGGTTGAAATTAGCCCAGTTTGGGTCAAAGATGGACAAACCTAACCATGAGTTATTTTAACCTAAAATGTTGGGTTGTACAAAAATGTTACAACCCAACTCTATGGGTCAATTGTTAGTAGTTAGGGCTCGAGCTTTTATTATTATTCTTCTGCTGTAAAACCGATCGTGCAGACCAAACCGTAATGCCTAGAGACATGAAACTCGGCCAGATAGTAGTCCTCAATTTAGGGAGAGGTTATCAAAGTATGAGCCAGATTGGCCAATAGGGGGCGCTACAGCGATGAAACTCAAGTTTTTCAAGGGATCACTGGAATCCATGGCTCAAGCCGAACAAAATGTATTTTGCGAACTAGTCCTAGATTTGTTGTACTATCGGAATCAAACCAGTGCAGAAAAATTCTATGGAGGGCGGTTATCAAAAGAAAATTGTAATTCCACTCACGGTCACTAAGGGACGCAAAAACGTTCGAAGTGGGCGCAACCACTTTTACTGAAATGAGTATAACTCATGAACCATTTAAGCTATTTTAACGGGGCTTGGATATGTTATGTTTCATCTAATTTTGAGGTGGCGCTATAACGTAAAAAAAACAAATGGCTATAATTGCACAACTTTTAGGCTGACAGACTTGAAACTTGGTATGCTCTTTCTTTGTCTAAGGTGACATGACATTCTAAAAGGACATTGGCATGTATCGAAAAACATGTACGCCATCAGCCAATAAAAATTGAGCACCTATTAAACAAGGTTACCGAAGGCCGATCGGAACGAAACTCGGTAGGCATGTTGTACTAATCATTCTAAAGGGCTGTATGCATTTTGACAGAAATCGGACACTAGTTGGCGCTAATGAGTTTTGAGCCTCTGCAATCACGTGGTGTTTCACCATTACACAAAATATTGATAGCATTTGTTAGACCTCCATATGCTGAACAACTTAGTTTCAAGAACCACCGCTGTCAATCAAATCGCTCATTAAATGTAAAAACATTCTTTTGCAAACTAGTCCTAGGTTTGTAGTCTGATCTGAAGCAAACCAGTACATAAAAATTCTAGGAAGGGTCATTAGTGTTACCGTTGCTGGTGTACTGTGAACACAGGAAACACGGAGCCAGGAATGCACAGGAAGAAACTTTACTTAGAAACAGGAATATAACAACACGATACACGTTAAACATAACTTTAACATGAGACAAAGACAAAGGAGAGATGCAGGGTATAAATAGAGTCCTTGATGATGGTGAACAGGTGCTGGTGATCACCCACGACGAGTGAGTGGAAACAGGTGAGTGGAGTGCAAAGGATTATGGGGAATAGAGTCCGGGGGAACACATGGGGCTGTGACAATTAGCAAAAGTTATCGAAAGAAAGTTGAAATTCCAGCAGTCTCCTAGTGAGCACTGCAACACGGCAACGGTGGCAAGGAACCCAAACTCCAATAATGAATGTATATATATATATATATACATGGAGAAAAAACCTTGGGAAAACCCAGGCTCACTTGGAGGGTCATTTCTCCTCTGACGCGTCACAGCTGCAGTTGATAAAAATTATTTGATTTAAAGTGATGTACTAAATTTACTAAAATTTTAAGCCATGTAGGTTTTGAGTTTTGAGTTGATCTAGATTATTAGTTGTGATTTAATTTAACAATGTTTTAGCTTACAGCTAATGTGGCCAATATCAAGCACAGAGTTTAATTAGGGTTGATGATTTTGACTGAATTAAGATTGGGTCTGATTTGTGCTAGTTCTGATACAGTTAGTTTGCATGTATGTTAAACTATGTAGTAATTAATAAGGCCAATATTCTACAATAAAGGATTGTTTAGCTGAGGATGACTGAGTTAACTGAGTGAGGCTATAACATCCGACTGCTTACATAGACAGAAAAGAAGTAGTTAATTAGTCAAAGTTAAATAGATTAGTAACTAGCATTAGCATTAGTTATAATGAGTGCAGTGAAAATTAACTCCATGTTTCTTAATTATAGCTCCTAAGGGCAACATGTACAAGGCAAAGAGTAGAGGTCTTAGAACAGATCCCTGTGGTATGCCGTACTGAACTTGTGATTGGTAAGATTTCTCATTGTTTATTGCTACATATTGAAAGCGGTCAGATAAGTATGATTTAATCCATTCTAATGCGATTCCACTAATGCCAACATAAGTTTTAAGTCTATTTAAAAGTATGCTGTGATTAATGGTGTCAAAGGCAGCGATAATATCTAACAATACAAGAGATACAATACAATACAATGAGATGCAGCAATGAGATTTAAACTGAGATAGGGTGTCTGCCTCCCGCACAGCACTAGGAAGACTATTCCAAAGTTTAGGTGCTAAATAGGAGAATGATCTACCACCACCACTTGATTTAGAAATTCTAGGTATTACCAAAAGGCCAGAGTCCTGAGAGCATAATGGACGTGAGGGACTGTAATGTATTAGGAGCTCACTCAGGTACTGAGGAGCTAAACCATGTAGAGCCTTATAAGTAGTCAGTAAGATCTTAAAGTTAATACGTTGCGTAATGGGTAACCAGTGGAGTGTTAACAGTACCGGCCTGATATGTTCAAACTTTTTTGTTCTTGTGAGAACTCTAGCCGCTGCATTTTGAACTAGTTGGAGCTTTTGTAATAGGCTAGCTGGACAGCCACCTAATAATGCATTGCAGTAATCCAGTCTAGACGTCATGAATGCGTGAACTAACTTTTCTGCACTCGATAGTGAAAACATATGATGCAGTTTAGATATGTTTTTGAGATGAAAAAAAACTGTGTTGGCAACATGGCTTTCAAATGAGAGGGTATTGTCGAATAAAATGCCCCGATGCCTAGCTGATGATGAAGGCTTAGTAGAGAACCCATCAATAGTTAGATAATATTCCTGTTGGTTAAGTGTGGGAGCTTTAGGTCTAATGGTTAACACCTCTGTTTTGTCAGAGTTCAACAACAGAAAGTTGCTACTCATCCAGGTTTTTATGTCAACTATACATTCCATCATTTTGGTGAATTGCTGTGTTTCGTGAGGCTTCGAGGAGTTATAGAGTTGTGTATCTTCAGCATAGCAGTGAAAATTAACTCCATGTTTCTTAATTATGGCTCCTAAGGGCAACATGTACAGGGCGAAGAGTAGAGGTCCTTGAACAGATCCCTGTGGTACTCCGTACTGGACTCCGTACTGGACTTATTAACACGGCGACGGCGCCGTGTTAACAGGCTGCCGTCGCGTCTGCTCCGATCGTAGTTCGTAGTTTATTTTGTTTAATTATACTTCTTCTGCACTCTTTCTCTACTTTTTTTTCACCATGGAGTACATTAAGTATAGTAGAGCGACTCTTATGTCGATTGGTCCAAAATCTACTCACCAAACGCCGTTTTTAACGCTGGATCCAAGCATTCTGAGTGAAATCCAGAGGAACAACAAAAGACGCAACAAGCGGCCAGGAGGGAAACGAGCCGGTGTCAGGAACAGGTTAAGGGCACGCGCACATCGCGCTCCCCTCCCTAGCATTCTGCTAGCCGATGTCCAGTCACTGAAAAATAAGCTCAATGACCTCAGGGCCAGGGTCAAGTTCCAGTGAGACATTCAGGACTGCAATCTCCTGTGTTTCACCGAACATGGCGGTACCGGACCGCGCCATCCAGCCGGCCGAGTTCTTCTCGGTTCACCGAATGGTCAGAACCACGGAGTCGGGAAAAACAAGAGGAGGGGGTGTGTGTCTGTTGGTAAATAAATCCTGGTGCAGCAGCGCTAGTATTTTACCACTTTCACGCTCGTGCACACCGAACCTGGAGCTGCTGACTTTAAAATGTCGGCCCTTTTATCTTCCTCGGGAATTTAGCTAGGTTATCATCTACATTCCACCACAGGCGGGCACGGAGAGCGCTTTATGTGATCTGCATGAGACGCTTACTATATACCAAACTCAACACCGGGACGCTGTGCTTATTGTTGTGGGGGACTTTAACAGCGCGAATCTTAAACGGGTTGCGCCGAACTTCCACCAACATATCACGTGCCCCACCAGAGGCGAAAGGACACTGGATCACTGCTATACACAACTTAAGGACAGTTACAAAGCACAATCTCGCCCAGCGTTTGGAAAGTCTGATCATGTGGTCATCTTCCTGATTCCAAAATATAAACAAAGGCTGAAACAGGAAGCGTCTGTACAGAGAGAGGTCGCGCGATGGACAGACCAAGTGGTGGGCGTGCTTCAGGACGCTCTGGATGATGCAGACTGGGACATGTTCAGGCGCAGCTCGGATGACATCAGCGAGTTTACGGAAGTAGTTCTGGGATTCATTGGGAAAATTGCGGATGATACAGTAGAGAAAACTGTAATCAGGACTTTTCCCAACCAGAAGCCGTGGGTGGATAAAACCATCCGCGATGCTTTAAAATCTCGCTCTGCTGCCTATAACGCAGGGCTCGCGTCCGGAAACATGGATGATTACAAAGCCGCCGCCTACAACGTTCGCACCGTGAAAAGGGCAAAGCATCGTTATAGTGTTAAACTCGAGTCTCTCTTTCATCAGAGCTTGAGAAGCATGTGGCAGGGACTGAGAACAATGACGGATTATAAAATGCCATCATCCAGGACAATGAACGTGGACGCTTCATTAGCACACGAGCTAAATACCTTTTATGCTCGCTTCGAGGCTGCAGCTAGTGGCGCTGGAGGTGCTAACGATGCTAATGGCGCTAATGGCTCTAACAATGCTGCTGACTGCATACGTATGGAGAGTGCTGATGCGGACATCGCGTTCATTATCTCTGAGCACGACGTGAGAACAGCCTTCAGGAGAGTAAATACCAGGAAAGCTTCAGGACCAGACGGCATCACAGGTCAGATCCTAGCTCCGGTATTTACTGAGATTTTCAACCTCTCACTGGAGCAGTCTGTAATTCCGTCGTGCTTCAAAAGGTCCACCATTGTTCCTGTCCCAAAGAAACCCCGAAAGACTTCGGAAGACTAGTGCGAGACTTCATCACTTCTTCACTACCGGACACTCTGGACCCGTTACAGTTCGCGTATCGTCCTAACCGCTCCACTGAGGATGCGATCGCGTATCTCCACCACACAGCTCTGGAGCACCTGGACAAGCGGAAAGGGAATTATGTTAAAATGTTGTTTGTGGACTACAGTTCAGCTTTCAACACAATAATTCCCTCCATACTCACCTCCAAGATGGAGGTCCTGGGACTCAGCACATCACTTTGTCGCTGGATCTCCGATTTCCCCACGGACAGACCACAAGCAGTATGGGTGGGCAAACATGTCTCACCTACCCTCACTCTCAGCACTGGAGCGCCCCAGGGTTGCGTTCTGAGTCCCCTGCTGTACTCATTGTACACATACGACTGTTTGGCCATTTCCAACTCCACCACCATTGTCAAGTTTGCTGACGACACGGTTGTGGTGGGCCTGATCTCTAACAACGATGAGACGGCCTACCTTAAGGAGATCAAAAACCTGGAGTTATGGTGCCAGGAAAACAATCTCCTCCTGAACGTCAGCAAGACAAAGGAGATGATAGTGGACTTCAGTACAAAGCAGGAGAGGAGGAACTATCAATCAATTACGATCAACGGGACCCTAGTGGAGAGAGTGGACAGTTTCCGGTATCTTGGTGTTCACACCGCACAGGATCTGTCATGGTCATGTCACATCCACCACACAGTTAAGAAGGCCCGGCAGCGTCTTTTTCACATCAGACGCCTAAAGGACTTTAAACTACCCTCTCAGGTGCTCAGGACCTTCTACACCTGCACCATTGAGAGCATCCTGACAGGCAGCATCATAGCCTGGTTCGGGAACAGCACCCAGCAGGACAGACGAGCTCTACAAAGGGTGGTACGATCAGCTGAGCGCTCCATCCGCACTGAACTTCCTGACCTGCACTCCATCTACAATAAACGCTGCTTGAACAGGGCCAGGAAGATTGGGAAAGACCTCAACCACCCCAATAATGGACTGTTCTCTCTGTTACGGTCAGGGAAGCGTTTCCGCTCCTTGAGGGCGAACACAGAGAGAATGAGGAGGAGTTTCTTTCCACAAGCTATCCGGTCCCTCAACCAGAACTTCCCGGCATAACACAAACACACACACATACAACAGGACTCTTCTCTATTTCTTATTTTCCACACACAGTTGCGCAGGACTCGCTTTTGACAAGGACTCTCCTTCCACACACATATGCACATATTGCACATAAATGTATGCATGTATGTATATGTAATGTATATGTACATGTTTGCACATAATGTATAATGTACTCTACATTCATATACTACACACTTACATCTGTATTATTTACTGTACACACTGTATTTATATACATTCATTCCTCACTATTTATAAACACACTGTATATACAGATGTATATTGTATGTACATTTGTATCTACTGTATATACTGTAGGTACTGCATATTACATATGCACTATATTGTAAATCCTGTACAATTTCTCCCACCCTCTGTACAATCTTTCTCTCCCTCTCCCTTCCTCCCTCTTAAAGCGAACTTTCGGACAGGCGTCAAAGCATTTCACTGCATGTTGTACTGTGTATGATTTGTATATGACAAATAAACGTTGAACTTTGAACTTTGAAATGTGGTAGGCTACAAATAATAAATACAGAAAACAGTCTATGAAGCTAGTTTGCTAATACGGTGCTAGTGGGTCTAAATTATCTATTTATTATGACTTAGATTTACAAAGCCAACAGTATCTAGATAAGTTTGTATGAACTAAATATTATTATATTATATTAGTGAAATATTAGAGACGCTAATGCGGGTTATGCAGGATACAAACAAACCGCTCGCGGCAAGGTAGACAGGAAACCGTAAGGATGCACAATAATGTAGAAGTCTGACAAATTACATGGGTGTTTCTTTTATAGAAAAATAATTAAAATAATCTAATAAAAAAGTTAAACCTAGAAGGGAATATCTTGCAAAATATTTTACATACTTTCAGATAACACACCATTAGTTTTCATTTAAGGAACAGTACAATTCTGGTGGATTTCTATTTTAATGTATGAATGTTGTTGTCATGTCATTATCTTAAGTTTTTGCAGTTTGTAACCCAGAAGAAGGTGAAATATGTAAGCTTGGCATTTAAGTTACTTTAAAAAAATACTTCAGGTGCCTAAATACTTATGTAAATACTTATGCTGCTGAATACTATAAAGTGTTATTTGTATGTGTATGTGTATGTGTATGTATATATATATATATATATATATATATATATATATATATATATATATATATACACACACACCCCAAATCATGTGACACTTAAGACTGGAGTGACAGCTAATGAAAATTCTGCATTGCATCACGGGAATAAATTATATTTTGAAGAATATTAATATAAAAAACATTATTTTATATTGTAATAACATTTTGCAATAATAAAGTTTTTTCTGTATTTTTGATCAAACAAATGCAGCCTTGATGAGCGTGATAGACTTCTTTAAAAAACCTTACGAGTCTTACTGATCCCAAACTTTTGAGCAGCAGTGTGTATATGTGTATATATATATATATATATATATATATATATATATATATATACACACACACACATATAATCTTATATATATAATCTTTTTAAGATGACACGAAAAAGGAAAATTGTACTGTTGAAAGTGCACATGAGTATTTGTGGAAATGGGGGCATTTTAATAAACATGAAACGCAAGTCATGGTGGTCTGGCCAATCGTAAATAGCTGTGACGTCATCGGAGTTTTGTTCAGCCGCTCTGGAGAAGCTGCTCCGGTATATGGAATGGCGAAAGGAACATCTTTCTTTAGACGCAACGTGTATAGACGATATAGCGCGTCTACGCGTTATTGTGCCTAAAGACACAATTTCGTGTACAGACATTGACGCGTGGACGCGTAATTGTGCGTAAACCACAAGAATTTCGTTGTCAAAAAAAAACACATGTTGACATTTAAAAATAAAAACAAACAGGAGACAGACAATTGAAGCAAAATGCATATTTGTAAAGTTTTAAGATTATATGAATGTCCTGTATTTAACTGCAAGTAATTTAATTAATTTGCCTTAATACATTATGTAACACTTTTTTTGCTTAAACACTAAAAGTGGTTATTAATGCCCACTATAACTCATCTCAAGTCTGCAAAACTGCAAGCACACAATCTACTTTACAAACATTACAGTGCTTTACAAAATGACAGTCTGAAGTTGTAAAACTTTGAACACAGTATGCATAACACTCAAATTTACAGCTCTTGTGTTTCACTGGGAAAATACTGACATTTATATATATATTTTAATTACTTACATACTAAAAGTGGTACTTCAGGCCCACAGACAGATTATCTGTTTTAAACTGCTCTACTCTAAACATTTGCAAAACTCTAAAACAGTTCTCTACATTGGACACAACATTTACTGTGTTTTTAAAAATGATAAAAGACTGTTTTATTTTTGACATTTCTCTGTATTCTACACAGGAAACACCCACAGCATACTAAATGTTTTGTAATCTCTTGCAAAAATCTCTGCAAAAGCAAACACTTCATTTAAAACTACTATTTATATAACTACTTTGAAAAGGGTGTTATTGTAAAGTAACTCCACACAGTCGTCAAACGATTATCCATACATACTGTATACACACACCACACTACAAATGACAAACACTACTAACATCTTGTGTCTTTTGCTCGTTCAGTGTGCAATGTAGTGTACAGGATGCCGTGCATACATGAGTAAACAAATATTCCATACTACATTTACATTTATTCATTTAGCATATACATAAACATTGCAATTTCCAGAGCACAGAATTTTAATGTTAGTATTTTCCCAATAAAACACAATTGCTGTTAGATATAAATGGTGTGTCTAATCCAGGTAACTGTGTTTAGAGTTGTGCAAAAACAATTTGTTTTAAAATAAAAAAATTTAAGTTAAGAGCAAATAATGTGCTTGGTTAGTTAAGTAAATAGTTTCACTGAGTGAGCGTCAAGTTTCACCTTTAGTGTGTAATAAATAAATAAAAATAATTTTCATATTTTGATCTAGTAATTACTAAATAGCTCTAATTTTTTTCAATTTCATTGTTTAACACATTACAAAGCTAGATCTTTCATTTTAGGGGTGTTTTAGGAGTTGGGGCCTGCCTGTTATGATTCTGTTTTTCCACACATACACCTGTTTGCTTAAATATTGACCCCAACTGTCTCTCTGGCTGCTAAATTGGATTTGATTACTGATGGACTTTGGCAATGACCCCTGCCTTTTTGTATTTTGAGCTGCTTCAATAAAGATTTTTTGTTATGACCTTTAGCATCTAAGCCTGATCTTACAGAACTTGACAAAAGTCTTGATAGTAAGTACACAGAAGTAAAAATTTAAAATGGATCAATAAGAAAACAATAATTATTTGTGAGAAGGGCACACAATTCAATCATAATAATAATAATATTAATAATAAACTAGATATCAAAGTTTGAGTACAAACTGTATGCTGGCTTGAGAAAGCATAGTATGAAAATTCAAGTTTAAAAGAACTGTGTTTAATGAAATTTGACTATTGTATTTTTAAAAGCTTCAAGTTTAGAGGTTTTATAGTTAAGATAGCTAATATATTTTGCCATTATTATTATATATTTGCTAACACACTCAAGCATGATGGTAGCACGTTTTAACACAATGTTAACACATTTTAACATGATGTTAGCACACTTTAGCATGATGCTAACATGTTTTAGCATTAAGCTAGCATAATTTAACATGATGCTAACATGTTTTAGCATGATGCTAGCACATTTTAACATTATGTTAGCACACTTTAGTATGATGCAAGCATGTTTTAGCATGATGAAAACATTTTTAAGCATGATGCTAGCACGTTTTAGCATTAAGCTAGCATGTTTTAACATGAAGCGAACATGTTTTAGCATGAAGCTAGCATGTTTCAACATTAAGCTAGCACTGATTTAGCATGAAGCTAGCATGTTTCAACATGAAGCTAGCATGATTTAACATGAATCTATACCACTGTTATGCAAAGATATCCATCTAAGCTGTTTATAATGGCAGTCTATGGGATCGGTTGCTAGAGTGGTCTAAATGGTTGCTAAGGCGTGGATAGCCTTGATAGCTTTATAAGTCTTTTGTGAGACTGATTGGTTGTCTGAGTAAAATGAGCCCAACCCCATGTTTCTATGCCACTCTGATGCAAAGATATCTGACTGGTCCTTTTATAAGGGTAGTCTATGGAGTCTATGGGAAATTTCGGGTGGCTCTTACGCCCCAGGGGTACAATTTACACCCCATTGTGAGGTATGTGCTTACAGAGGCTGCCAGCCTGATCAAATGTGGTAACCCACATGGTTCTACGAAATCCTCCCTCAGAGCTATGACCCGTCAAAGTTTGTCGCAATGTTAAGTCTATGGGATATTTCGCCCAAATTTCCGTACGCCCTATGAACATCGTACGCCCAATCACTTAGAAAAGATATAGCACACTTCCTCAAACCACTGTGAAGATCTGTGGAAAGTTTGGTGAATGTAGCTTGAAAGCTCTAGGAAGAGTTAGACTTGATATTTCAGCATAAGAATTATAATAATAATAATAATAATAATAAGTTTTAAAAAAGAACAGTATGTTGGCTTTCTCAAGCAAACATAATAATAATAAGTTTAAAAGGAAGAACAGCATGTTGGCTTTCTCAAGCCAACATAATTAACTTGAAATGATTCCATCTAATTTGTGGTTAAATAATTGTACATATCATATAAATATAATGTTAATAATTAAACATTTACATGCATACATTTTGGCAGATTAATTAATTGTTATTAGATTATGATAAGATAAAAAAGTATTTTTACTTTATTCATTGGTATTTGAGGACCCCTTGTGGACATCAGATACAATTGCAGACATTTATTTTGTACCTATACTTGTGCATGTACCATCACTGCTGGATAATAAACCAAAACATCGTCGTGTGAGTCGGTGTCCATTTCAATCTGTTAAACTCCAACAAGAAAAAATAACCTTTAGCATTTACTATAGTAATTTGTGTACAATTTTAAGATACAGTGTTCTTGGACCTTACCATGGTTCATTATACAGGATTCACTACAGTTTATCAATTCACCATAGTTAAAACTACACAATACTGCAGTATATAATTAACAATTTTCATCATTATTATTTACTATATTATGATATACTAGAGTGTATTACACTTTACTACAGTTTACTATACACTACCATATATTAGAGTATACTACTAGAGTATACTAGAGAGTGCATTTAAAAAATATATTTTATCGCAATAATGGGTAGACGCGTTATATCGCCTGTACACGTTGCGTCTAAAGTAACATTTGTCCTTTCGGCGTTCCATGCGCTGGCTGAGCAGCCGAGTCTCGAATTGCCCTCTTGGTACTTTAATGCCATACGTCACAGTAACATGGCGTCGGCGCAGGTTCAAGTCGGACTCAAGTCAGGTTCAAAATTTCTAATTGCTTCAAGTCAGCCACCGACTGGTCGCGTAGCGCCGCATGATGTTGAACACACCTTATAAGTCAAGACCAGATGGCTCTCCAAAGGCACGCCTCCAAAACGCAGTTTTGAATCAACAAGAAAAAGCAACACCAATGTTAATTCACTGACAGTTTGAGAGACCTGTACGGCATTCTATCATTGCATTCGGACAAACATTTCATGGTCCATTTTTTACACAGAAGATATTTATTTATATAAATTTAGACAACTTAGTGATTGCTATTAGTACGCGAAGAGACTTTCAAACAGCATAATATGCTTTTGGATAGAATCCCATACCATGCCTGGTGTAAGCTTTACGAAACGGATATATGGAGGAGCAGACCTGCATATGCACACACTTTTCTTAAAATTGTGCGAATTCTAAAAGGCACTTTAAGGGCATTTCGGAGAAGACGCCACACGAAAAGTATTTGCAGGAATAAAGAGAAAATGATGTTGTTTTTTTATTGCTCCAAATTGATTGCAGACGGCCACGTTATGAGACACCATTGCGCTATTTCCACAGTTTTCCTCAGTAACCGTGAGACGTGATCTAGCTCACGGGCTGTGTTGACGGGGGTGTGTCTTTAAATGCTCCTTTTTACAATCCTACTATGGCAATGAATTGGCTCATGCATATTAATTAAGTAACGTGAGTATACCTATTTGATTGGCTGAAAGGTTGACGCTAGTCGGGTGAATCAACAAACCTGCTGCGGCGAAGTCTGTAGCTTATGAATATTAATCAGTGTCTTGACCGCTTCGCCTAATTATTATTCACGACCAAAAGCCTTGTCATAGTATTTGCAAAGGTTCCTGTTCGCATTTAGCGTGCGGTCGTTGACAGCGCTGTCTCGGCAAAAGATCTGCAGTAGCCGCTAGCTGAAATGCGCAAGCACATTTAGAACGATTCTTCAAGCCAGACCTCAACCTAGGCTTTTTTTAGCAATTTAACAGACTTTTTATGGAAGCCGATGCTGTAGCAATGCTGCCTCCGAAGAACTGCATCCCCAGGAACTACAGCTGTATCGCCGGGCTGTTCGGGAGCTTGGCAACATCAGAGCAGAAGCTTGAGGACGGAGAAATAGAAGACGAGGATGGGACGAATACAGATGGCGAAACGCTAGAAATTAGCGTAGTGAATGAGAAACCAAGAGGAAGAGAGGTGTTCCTGAAGCCCCCACATAGCCCGACCCAGCGACGCAGGTGCAAATCTCTCCCTACGTCGGCTGAAAGAGCCAAGCTGGAGATCGCGCGAAGCCGGAGCCCAAGCAGTCAGAAGAAGGTTCGATTTGCTGATTCTTTGGGTCTGGATCTGATCTCCATTAAACATTTTGACCAGATGGATATGCCCGAGGTACCAGAACGCATCATTGACAAATTTAGAAAAGCCAGAGCTCTCCACTTAAACAACTTCGATAAGTCCAACACGTCGAATCAGTCTGTGTTCATGGAGCTGCTCTTCACCAATCCAGGTTCTCTGCCAGACTTCATGTACAGAGTTAAAGAAGCGAAGGTTTTACTGGAGTCTGTCCAGACGGATGAGTTTAGTATATCGGGAATCGTGCGCGTTCTTAACTTGGCTTTCGAGAAGCATGTCTATTTGAGGTACACTTTAAATAACTGGACCACATTTATAGATGTTGTCGCATCTTACGTTCCCCATTCAAGCGACGGGCTGCTGGACAAGTTTAGCTTCAAAATTATCACTCCTAACTTTCTAGAGTGTGGAGGAACTCTGCAGTTTGCAGTCAGGTACTGTGTCGGTGGAGGCGAATTTTGGGATAACAACAAAGGGAGTAATTATAAAATAAGACGCCACAGGTTTAAAATCTCTCCTCTGAGGGAATGGGAAAACGGCTGGATCCATTTCATTTAAAACAGTCTTCAGCACTGTGTACATACAATCTCCAAAGGCCCGTTTAACTAACTATACACGCTTGTTAAGTCTTGACGTTTTTCGTTTCATAGTCCATGCCTCTAATCTTTGCAAGTATATTGAAACGGACATTTTTTAGCACTATTTAATATTACACTAATATCAGACATTTAAGCTAAACTTGTTTAAACTCAGGGTGTACACTACAGTGTCCAGGTTTGCCTTGTGGACACCAATATTGTAATAACTCATAAAAAAGAACCGTTGTCTGGCGATCTGGAAATTGGTAATGCAAGGTTAGAATCGTGTTTTTTTCAGTAGTTTTACAGCTAATCATAATTGTATATTAGCTTTTTTTGTTGTTTGCCATTGGCATTTGATAGAGCATCTTTTTTTTGTATGATAAGAATGTGGATAATAGAAGCAGTATATCAAAAAATAAGAATAACAAAAAACAACAACCAAAAATATAAATAAAAAATTAGCTATAAGCAATGTTATACAAAAACATGGAAATAGTTACTTTTTAGAATCTGACATGCTTTTAGAATCTGACATGCTTTCTGGAAGATGCTAGTTACATTTACTTATTTAACAGATGCTTTTATCGAAAGCCACTTACAAATGGCACACTGGGAGCAATTGGAGGGTAAGGTGTCCTGTTCAAGGGCACCTCAGTTGTTTCCTGCTGGTATTGAAAATCAAACCAGCAACCTTCTCAACACAAGTCCAACTCTCTAACCACGATAGGCTACAACTGCACCCTAATATGAGATGAGAAGCTGAGATTAAATTAACATAGTACATTGTTTCCTGCAGCTTTTGGAATGTTCCCACCTTGAACTTTAAATTAGAATGGATTTTGATTAGCTGTCAATAATTTGTCAGCCATCATCTAGAAAAAATCGCTCTGATATTGTTCTTCTATATCATCATTGTTGTAATTGTCAATTACTGTATATTCTCTTCTATTCAGAATGACTTTTAAAACTTTATAGTTATCATCCTTGACAGTGGCATGCACAGACTTCCTCAGTGGCAGGGGCGGAAGGACCAAAAAGGGCATTAAAAAACTATTACGTTAAAAAATGCATATATTTATGAAATGAACCACCTGTATTTAAAAATAATTACTAAATATTATTAACCTTTACCTTTCCAAACAAAACAGTGAAAATCAAGAAGGTATTTCTAAGGAATTCATATTCAGATTTGTTGATGTTGTAAACTTGTATGTATTATATGAAATTATATGTTAACTATCATGAAATCGGTAACACTTTACAATAAGGTTCATTAGTTAATTACATTTGTTAACATGAACCTATAATGAACTACACTTACACAGAATTTATTAATCTAACATGGACAAATATTAATATTAACAAATACAGTAACAAATGTTTTGCTTAAGGTTAGTTAATGATAGATAATGAATTAACTAATGTTAACAAATGAAATCTTAATGTAAAGTATTACAATGAAAACAAAGATATAAATTCCCCTTACAAATTAGAGTTGAACATGGATTTCATTTCACTATGAATTTCCCCAAGCTAATAAAAGGAGAACGTGCAATGGCCTTGGATAAAACCAAATTGATTGACATTGTCAGAATGAGGCTGAAATCGAGTTAATTATTAGTAGGGCTGGGTATGGTTTCAGATGTTCCGATTCGATTCAATTCTGATTCTCCAGCTCTCGATTCGATTTAATTATTGATTCAATTCAAGGACTATAGATTGAATACAAATCTTGTACATATTTCTAAAAAAGCACAATGGTAAATAAAAAAATAAATAAAGATCCACAAACCTGTAGGCTATATTAAGCTTTTTATTTCTGGGTATATTAAAACAAAATGGTTGCATACCTTAATCACACAGGATCAGGTTATTTTATATTTAAAATAACAAACAAAATCTCACGAATCTTAAATTCGACTAAACATTTGCATCCACCATGTTAATAAAGCAATGACTAAACTATGTTGTAATATTCCCTGTTGTAAAAACAAAAGCGACATCTGGTGGAGAAGACTAGTAGTAGCAAAAAGATTCACGTTTTTGATCTCTTACTGTATGTTTAATGCTAGCGCAAATAAGAAAGGAAAAAAGAACTATTCATGGCTTTTGAGAATCGATATCGAATCGACAACATTTTAAAAAACAATTAATTTAAGAATCTATTTTTTTTGCCCATCCCTAATTATTAGTAAAGCACAGCTCGCATGCTGCCGCAACTTTTACAGTAGCATGATAGGATAGATGTAAATTATACATATGAGCTTACCTGCTGCTTGTGTAGTTTAAGACGGCTAAGTGCTGCATAGCACTGCAAATGAAAACTCCGCCTACCACTCCACCTCCTCCAAATGTTTCCTGCCAAAAAATATTTATATAATTATAGGATTTTTCCCACCTCAAATAATGTCTGGAACGTGCTCTTTTAATGCTATCATTAGTATACACCAATAATGTTTTATTTTTACCCAATACTTTGAATGCTACACAACCCAGATGTTATTTCAGAGTTTGAGTTCAAAAATGTCCTATATCTATATTGTCTGGAATGTAGCATTAGCCTAAGTCTTTGTTTATGAGAACTGATTACACATTATGGTATTTGTAATAATATAGGCCAAGATTTTGCCGTAGTAGGATTTAGACAAAAGTGTGAGCATTTCAATATGGGCGCTCCTGATCTTTCAAGAAACTACAAATGTGCAGATGGGACAATTGCCTATGTCTTTCACTGATTTATACTAGTCTTAGTCAACTAGTTAACCATTGAATTAGTGATTAGTGAATTAGTTAAAATCTGCTGTAGCATCACTGTGCGCCAGATGCTTTTGAATGCTTATAAGCAATTTTAGCAGTATGGATTAGATAAAGAAGATAAAGGACAGACATTGTTTAATAATATAAAATACAGATTTTATAATTATATATATATATATATATGTGTGTGTGTGTGTGTGTGTGTGTATATATGTAAGTTGTGACTTTGTTAATCCGTTTGATTTCTGTTTAGTTTTTCTTTAATAGAAGTTCTGAATGGCTGGTAACTTAAAACTTAGGTAGCCAAGTTGTCTGGTGAGTGAAAGTTATTTCAAACCCTGTATATAAGCTAATATAATAAATATTGTGAAAACAATGTGTACTGTTAATAGAAAGTCAAAGTAAGAATTTAAGGAATACACCACTTATTTAACTGCTTTATAAACTGACAAGCCAGAGCAACCAAACCACGTTTTTTTTTGCATTCTCTATGGCAGCACAAGAATGATAAAACACATCAATTGCTCAATAAACAGCTAATGTGTATTCTTTGCCTTTTCATTTTGAGATGTTACTTTTCAATATTGCTATGGAATTTAGTGATCCATTTCAGAGAGCAAATGTTATCATTATGTTATGTGTAGGCTAGTTTCACTAAATTTAGGTATTTCCTAAAGGGGTCCTATTATGTGTGTCTACAAAGCCTTGATTTTTGTAGGTATTTTTGCTTATTATTAAAATGTTCTGTTTAGTTCCGGTCACTGACAGAGTGCAGATAAAATTGTATGTCAGACGCATTTCAGTCAGCTTCATTCATGATAACTCGAGATTATAACTAAAGCATTGACTGCTTTAGCTATAAAGAATGTTTTTTGCTTGCTTTCTGTTTATTCCCAGTTTAAATAAACGTTTGTTTTTCATGCTACTAAGAGAAACAACGTAAAGTCTTGATTTACTAATAAAAAAACATAGCAATATACCATACCATCCATAAACTGTTCATCTGCACATCCTGCAGAAAATGATGTGCAAAAATGATTTTAATGTATTCAATTAATTGACATTAATAATCATGATTACAATATCAAAAATAACAATAAAGGCATTGTTATAATAATATTGATTTTATTATTCCGCTAATAAAATATAATGAGGGCAGTTTTTATGACTCCTCTTTTTAAAGAAATATTTAAAAAGTATATACTTTATGCATCTATTTACATTAAACTTATTAGAACATTATGCAATTACTTATTACAATTACTTACTTATAACATTATGCAATTGTTAATACAATTATGGCACATTTGAGCAGCATTAAACTGTGTCTGTGTAATAAGCCATGTCAGATACAGTCTTTGCAGTTTAAAGATGGCTTTTATAGTGTTATATGTTATAGTACAGTGGATATAAAAAGTCTACACACCCCTGTTAAAATGGTTGGTTTTTGTGATTTACCATAATGCTTTGCTGGACATGTTGTAATTATTACAGTACATTCACTTGTGTCTTGTTATCCTCGCGTTATCCCTTGTGTATATATATCCCTCTTGTTTCGGGTGTCATTGGTCAGTTGTTCTTTGTGGATGTTGGCTGTGGCTTGGTCCCAGTTTTTGTTAGCTCTGTGTTTCTGTTTTCTTGTTTTTGTGAACTGAACTGCATTTAGATCCACCTCTTTGTTTTTCTGCAACTCTACGTAACCGCCAAATTGGTTGGGCATCTCCTGTGCACAGCCGTTTTTAGGTCACACCACATTTTCAATGTGATTTGGATCAGGACTAATACCTTGATCTTGTTTTGGTGAAGCCATTCCTTTGTTAAATTGGAGGTGTGCTTCGGGTCACTGCTGAAATGAAATTGCTCTTCATTTTAACAACTTGAAATATGATCTGCATGCACAATAAACATGCTAAAATTGAAGTTTTTCCATGTTTTATAAAAAATCAAGGGCTTTTTAACCTGTTAACTGTCACTGTTCCTCAGGAGAAACACCTATGTTATTTCTATTCACTTTTATATTTCTTAGTTGAATTTTAATCTAATTATGACAAACTATTAATTGATGGGAATGTATAAGACTCAAGTTGAAATATTTGACAAATATTCATTACAATAAACATACACAAAAATTAAATGTAAAAAATGTTAATGCTACTGTAATAAAAAACAAATGTCTAAAAATAATATCCAATATTTAAAAATTAAACAATTGTAGTTAACATGCATTTGTGCACAGTGCATTTTCATGTGTATATCTGCAGTGACAGTTATCCGGTTATTAAAACGATTCATAAGCATATCTCCAGGAGCTTGTTTTGTTTGTTATTAAGAAACTTTATGCATCAGGCTTGTTCAAGTCCTCGATGATACACATGCAGTGTCAGCAATCACTCGTCGTAATTCTCAGCAATCTTTCTTTTTGACGTGATTTATCTTGGTTTTATTTTTTACATCATAAAAACCTACCATTTTAATGGGGATGTGTATACTTTTTTAAGCATAGCTTTATTAAGGGGGTGATATGATGGTGTATTTGGTGATATGATGTATTTGGTTTAATGCAATTGTGTTTACATGGTTTTAGGGTTTAAAAAGTTATTATTTTACACATACCTTAAATTATTGTTGCTCCTCTCTGCCCTGCCTTTCTGAAACATGTTGATTTTCACAAAGCTCATCATTCAAAACTGCAAGGTGTGCTCTGATTGGCCAGCGATCCAAATTACCATATATTACCATAACCCTTACCCTATTTAAATAAACAGCGTGTTAACAACATGGCAGCGTGAGTGGCAACAATACAACAGCGAGAATAAAGGTACGCCTTCTTTCTTTGCATATACATTTGGGCGGTTAGGAAACTTTACCTAAGGGGTTAGGGGCATGTTTGAACGAGCCATTTTAGAAAGGTGTGGCTGAGCCTTAACGTTTACAAAGAATATCTCTTTGGGCTTGAGACTTTGAGCTTTGTAACTCTGCAGATCTTATACATGCACAGACAGCTACATAACACACTAAAGAGAAAGGAAAACAAGAAACGCATCATATGACCCCTTTAAAGCATTTCTTAATATAAAACTGTCAACAATTCATATAAATTGCCTTAACTATAAGAGGAACAAAAAAACATAAGCAACTCAAATCATTATAAAAGTTGTAGTTACAACACAAGAAATATTCTACAAAATATCTGACAAACAAGAGTGACTTAAACTAAACATTACCTGTAACAAGCTGAAACTGTTTTGAAACTGTTTCACTTTTCAATACTTAATAATATATTTTCAAATGTTTAAAAAAAATTAACTAATATCTAAAATAATTCCAACTCATTTCTAATGCAAGCTCATCTACATTTAAATTTAAGCTAAATATTGTTTTATATTGTTTTATACAGAATTGTGTATGAAAGTGTATGCAGTATGTAATGCAAAGTGTCAAGTACATCATAAATAACATACTTTAAAAAGGAAGCGTAATCCCTTTACTTTACTTTACTTTTGGGTGAAAAGTAATTTAATAACAGTAACTGTAAATAAATTTAAATTAATAACACTTAAATGTTTAGGACAATTCCATTGTGAGGATGCACAGGAAGATATCAGATATAAAATCAGTCACTTGTTAGATACTGTTTTATAACTGAAATCTGATCATTTCCTAATAATTTAAAGCTTACAGTGTGTTTTGGAAATGTCATACAGCTTGTCATAACCGCAAGCTTCAACAATGGCATCAGTTTTGCATTATCATTTCAACAACAGACCAACCAGACTGCATATGTAAGATGTGCATGTGTACACGCATGAATTCAATGCCAGACTAATTGTCAGTTTGCATTCCACTTGATTGTGTCCCATCTGGTGTCGAACTGGTTGGTCTATATACACAACTTCAATAACAACAGCTTCAGGTTTGTCTTTAAGCCTGGGTTAGATAATGAAGCAGATCAACCCTTTTGCACTTTTGCAAGCATGGCTTTCGCATAGGTATGTTTCTTATACTTGTCTTATTAATTTAAAAAATGAAAAAGCAAAATAGGACCCCTTTAAATCCCTTTAAAATGTACAAACTGTGAATTTTGTTTGTTTGTCTTAAACAAGCTATAAGCATTTGTCTTTTTTCGAGATGTGACCACTGTTACCTTATACCACATCACTATGTGGTGAGGTGCTTATTTAAGTTGTACGACTTGAGTAGACGTAATGAGCCCTGGAGCTCTGGTTGTTAAAATGTTTATTCCAGGCTTTTAGGTCTTAAGCAGCACTTTAGTGTATTTATTAATAAATGACAGGCGTTTGTGAACACAAGGTATGCATAGAGCTTTTGTCCTTTGAAAATAATAAATAATAGAGTAAATGACTACTAATGGCTGCAAATGCTTTAATGTTTTTTTTTTAATAAGCAGAAGCTACACCACTTACATGCCTGTTCCGTGTTTTCATTTGAATGTGATTATTATGAAAAAGTAATTTTCTTAGTATTGCTCATTATAATCATGTAGTTGTTTGTAAGTAATTTGATGTTTGTGGAAGAAAGAAATTGTATTGTACTTGCTTGTTTGTTATAAATATTATGACTCACAAATGTATTTATTTTAATCTATGCAAGACTTGTCTGTAATGTTAAACCATGTATTTAAAGTAACATTACTGTGTAATACCTCATTGTTCTTTCAGCTTCAACCCTTGTATTGTGTGATGAGTAAAATGCAGTCCATACTTTATAGCCATATTGGTAGCAATTTATTTTACAGTACGTGTACTTTCCTGGTTTCCTGGTAAATATGCTGTACTTACAGACAAATGTGTATTTACACAAGGTACTTACTTTTGAGTTTCTACATAGTCTTTAAAAGGAAGCATTATTGTACTTACCATGTGTACATAAATGTTAATTAGTTTGTACCTCTAGAAAAGTGTGAGGTATACAGTAATAACAGGCACTTATTTATGCTGTATGCATATGGCAACTAAAAACAAACACTACTGTATTTACAAATGGTATATAGATGGTAAGAATGTAGTACTTACAGACAAGTATGAGGTAATAACATGCACTTACTTTATACTCTATATGGCTACTAAAACAAAGGCAAGTGTGACAGTTACTAATAGTTCTTGTTAACTAATGTGAAATATTACAGTACCTTATAATATTTATTTTTAAAATATTGAAATGTACACAGCCTCTTGGTAGATACTTTCTAAGTTAGGGGTGTTATCTAAGATGAAACCTAGCCGTAACCATGTACTTCACATGGTTAGTACTTGGTAAGAACATCATTCTGCTTGCTGGTAGTTAGTGCCTATGTCCAAAATTGGTACTGTCCACATTCACATCCCTTCCTACTACAACATACAGCATCCCTTCATAAATTGCAAGAAATTACAAAAATATAAGATGTTGTTATGGTACAGTGGGATGAGTAAGGTCAACTGCATTGGTACTTACCAGTAAATATTAAGTATCTTTTAGCGTCAGCACTGAATAACTTATGCATTAAATACTATGTACATTTACTAGTACGTCCACAGTAATGACATGAAAATAGGACTGTAAAATAGGGTGTAGCATTTTACACAACTATTACTGGCTAAGTTATAGTGTAGTACACATACGGCACTGTGAGGCATATTAACGTGTAAGAATATAAAATAAAATAAGTTGTGTTGAGCATGTAAGTATTAACAGTCACAATATACTATATTTGAAGTGCAGCAAAACAATTTATTTCTTGAACATTCTGTCTTTAGTGCAAAGACAACACTATAAAAACACTACTGGATGGTCCATGTGGTAAAAAGTGGTAACATGGATGAATACTAAAGAACGAAGTTACACATTGTCTATAAAGCATTACATATTATCTAGAAACAAAATACATGATGAATTTAGAAACAGTACTAAAAAAGTGGTAGGAACATTCTCACATCACAACAGCCTTAACACAAAACAGGTTAACAGAAAGACCAGAGTAAAGACTAAAGTGAACCAGAAAATGAACTAGCCAAATGTGACTTCAGTCCTTTTGGTGTTCACAACCTGGTTCTTTTTTTTGGTCCTCTTCAGAATTGAAGTGATCTCAGACACTTTCCTGTTCACATGTAGAACCTGGCAGCTTCATTGTAGGCCAGCCGTGTAGTGATCCTCACACGGGGCACCAATTATGTAGTGATCCTCACACGGGGCACCAATTATGTAGTGATCTTCACACGGGGCACCAATTAATAGTACGCCTCACACAGGGCACTAGAGGTGTTAGTGAGACTTGACCCCACGTCACTTCAAGTGTGTGTGTGTGTGTCAGGTGACCTCTCCCTCCTTTTAACTCGGGGCACCAGCTGAGGAATTCCACCTCAACATTTGTTGGAATTATCCAACGTAAATCATAGATAATATGATAAGAAAAATTAGTGGAGGGAGCAAGTCACCTGGGGTATCTGAAGGATTTCATTGATATTAAGTGCTAACTTGTAGAGCCTTTTACTGTATTATCAACACAAGGAAGACACAATTGTAATAAAAGAGGATTTATTTACAAAAGACATACAAGAATAACTAGCACACTACTAAATGATACTAAAGAGCTAAAGGATAGTAAGGTTGAGTGTAAAGAATAAAGAGAGAATGCAGGTAACTAAGGTATAACTGAAATGAACTGAAAGAGTACACTAATGCCAAGGTCTCTAGAAAGAGGTTTGGTAAGTGATATTTACGTTCACGTGAGCAGTCCGAGGGTGGCGACGTCTTCCACTGGTGAGGCTGGGCCTTGTTGCAGTGGCGAAGGAGTCTGAATCCGTTCAACAGCCTTGAACACGAAGCGCTGTGGGATGCTAATCTCCTGGAGCACCAAAAGGGTCCTGGCGATCTGGAACACGCAGATGAGGCCCTGAAGCTGGTGCGGAAGGTCCTTGACGATCTGGAACACGCAGATGAAGGTACCTGGAAGTAAGGTTGCCCTCCTGGGCTTAACCTTGTTGCAGACGTTTGGGATTGCCTTTCTGGACAGCAGACTCTGAACGTGGTTTCTCTATTTCAGTCCTTGCGGGGAGACTCAGAACTGGGTGATCTGTTATGCTTCCTAGCACAACAGCCAGAAAACTCAGAACAGGTGATCTGTTATGCTTCCTTCCCGGAAACTCAGAACGGTTGATCTGTTATGCTTCCTAGCACACAGGCTGGAAACTCAGAACGGGTGTTGCTGTTATGCTTCCCAGCACACAGCCTGGAAACTCAGAACGTGTGTTGCTGTTATGCTTCCCAGCACACAGCCTGGAAACTCAGAACGTGGTGATCTGTTATGCTTCCTAGCACACAGGCTGGAAACTCAGAACGGGTGATCTGTTATGCTTCCTAGCACACAGGCTGGAAACTCAGAACGGGTGTTGCTGTTATGCTTCCCAGCACACAGCCTGGAAACTCAGAACGTGGTGTTGCTGTTATGCTTCCCAGCACACAGCCTGGAAACTCAGAACAAAGAATTTGTGTTGAAAGGGTACTTTTATCCCCTTTCAGATAAGGAGGAGATTGCGTCTTGGCGCTTGTCCGTTGCAGGGCTGTGATTGGCTGTTGATGTCAGAGAGGGCTCACTCATCCTTTCGCTTGTGAAGTGAATGTATTTGCATAGAGTAAAGCACAGCATTAAAACTGTGTCTTTACTGTTTTACCTATGGAATTATCACTTCCCAAACCACTTTCAAAATACCTTTGGCTTTGTCCTGAATACAAAGAGTATAAACATGACAAAAATATATTAAACTATCATGCATGAATTCATTCATATGTGAATAGCATTTGTAAAACTTCCGTATTTAACACAAATGACTATTACAAAGTATGTTCTCAGAGATTACGGAATGAATATGTGATATGTCCAATATGTTTGTGTCCATTTTTATAAATTAAGGAATGTAGAGATGTGTCCTTTGTTTTAGCCAAAGCTGCCGCATGGCCGGTTAATTACCCGCCACATGTGGAGGTCCTGTGAAGTTTTATGGCCAGGCTGGCCTGGATCTTTGGGTGAGGGTTTTAGTTTGATGATAAGGCTGCCCTATAGAGGGTGTCTGGCAGTTTCTTTGGTAGCCTTATCTGATGACACTGGTCCTTAGTTTACATTAAAGAGGGACCCTGCTTGTAAAGTTGGGACCTGAAATGCCTTCTGGAGTGCTGTTCACTACAGCCGACATGATTTTGCGGGACAATGTGGAACACAAGGGAGAGATGACTTACTATTATTATACTATGTACTGTAAATAAACAATAATTTATATTACATGTCTTTTTGCAATTATGTGTCACGGACACGCCAGGCTCACAACGCACCCAATCACAGCGCTCACCCTCTCCCGAGTTCTAATCACCGTCACCTGATCCCTATCACCACATCGCCATAAAAGACACTCATCTTCCACCAGTCATTGTCCAGTCTCAGTAATGTTACAAGGACTCACTTACCCGCTACAGCTACCTGTGATCTCCAGCGTCTTCTCTCCAGCGTCTTCCCGCGATCATCCTCCATTGTCTTCCCTGTGATCATCCTCCAGTGTTTCCTCGTCTCCTGTGTTCCTGTGTTCTCCTGTGGTGTTACAAGGACAGTATTGTTTATCTTAGTTACATTTACGTCTTTACCTTTTGTTTTGAGATTCTGTTAATAAATTACCATACCTGCCAAGCCGCTGACTCCGTCCCTTCTGTTCCGTAACAGAAGACTGGACCTAACAGTAACAACATGAGTCAGTCGGATGCCTTTCGGGACCTGTTCGAGGCTGCTCGTCAAGCCTTCCAAGAGCGCTCCACCACCACAACCACCGCACCAAACACTACCGTCAACACTACTCCTTCTCCGGTTGTTGTCGCGAGTCCCATGGCCCAACCAGCGGCGGAGGATTGCAGCGGGTTTCTATTGCAATGCTCTCTCGCCATCGAGATGCAGCCTCACCTGTACACCACCGAACGTCGCAAGGTCAGCTATATCTTACAACATCTATTCGGTAAGGCGCTCCAATGGGCGACTCCTCTTTCGATTCAAGAGCATCCGATTACGTTCTCTTTGTCAAGTTTTATGAGTCATTTCAGAGATGTCTTTGGCAATGTAAGACTGGTGCCGAAATGACTGAGCCCAAAGAGGACCACATGCAGAGAGAACACTAAATTCTTACGTGAACCAACACCTGAAAACTTTCTCAAAGACTTTACATCCACTTCCAAAACAGTCACCCCGCTGTGTGGAGATAGAGGAATCACACCACACCAGCGGTTACTCACATCTGTCTTCTTACTCCTTGTCCCTCTCTCTCCCCCCTCATTACAGGTTGTCCTAAAGACACTCAGAAACACACCTAACATCATCTCTTTTAAATAAGATAAACAGGAGCATAACCATTCATATTTAATATCATTGTAAAGGTCTCAGTGCGATTGGTAAGAAGGTCTCATTCCTTTAAAGCCAGGAAAACCCACAATTAAGATATAGAAAACTGGAGGTAAACACCACAAAAGTCTCTCACACAAATTACCTCCTGTATGTAAATGAAATGTATTTTCCCACAGAAATCAAAGAGGAGTTCTCACCACAAACTTACAACCCCAGAGTGAGGTGCCCAAATGGTAATAATAAACGAACAGACACCATTTGGTGGATCTTTAGGTATTTAAGAGGGATCTGGCAGGTATTTCAGGAAAGTGAATCTGCAGGGAATCTGCAAACACACAATAGCCGTGTGTAATTCTTCTTTATCAGGTAGACAGTTTTTCTCATCCTGACATCATTGAATGTTTGTTATTGATATTGTATTGTATTGAATTGAATTTAGACAATTACTTGTGTTTTACCTGTTTAATAAATTGTTATGTTTATATTAATTCTAAAACTCTGAATTATTGACTTTAGTAGATTATGATGTATCCGTGTTACGCAAGTCTACGACCAGGGTTGAGTAATTAAGTTGTCTTACAATCGAGATCCTATATGGGGCTATCTTGAGTGGTAGTCATAACCTCTGGTCATTGTCTGTACTTTAATTAAGTTGTTATGTAGTTATTATGTATAGATTAATAACTATATGAGGTCAGATTAAATCCCTTACGGAGCTGGCTATAACCTCTGATTAATATTTAAGCTTTGGACTAAGTTGTTATATAGGCGATTGTATGGGGCTACATGGGTACCTTTTAATAATAGTAAGCAGGAGCTACATTGTTAAATTGCTTTAGCCATAACCTCTGATTATCACGGTCGAGCTTGTGATGGTGGGCCCTTTTACTGAAGGGTGCGAGGACACTGTGTGACAATGAGAACCTAATGTACAAGTATAACAATAATGCATTGAGTTGAATAGAATGATAAAAACATTACCCAAAGGTTAATAATCACAGGATAACCTTAAGAATCGTTTTATTAATTGGAGTCAGATAAAACAAAGAGGTATTAATTATATATATATGTAAAACATTTGATGTAACCCTGTTACTTATGCAAAGGAAAGGCAGTAGCGCAAAGACCCTTCTGCCGTGCCATTGGCTGCCGTCGTTGGACCAGTGGGCGGTGCCTTACAGCAAACCGGTTTGGGACACATCTGTTGGTGAACAACTTTACCAGCTGAGACAAGGGGAGCTGCCCATTAACAAGTCTGCAGCTTCAATTTCGGACTCTGGCTTCTAAGGCTGGAAGCGGCGGGCGCTGATCACTGCATATCGCCAAGGCTTGAATCCCCAGGTGAGGCTGCAGCTCGCCACATATGGCGGCGATATGGATCTCAACCAATTCATTCAGTTATCCATCCGAACTGCCACTGCATTATCCAGTCTTGCCACGAATCTCAACCTTGGATAAACCGGCTCGCTACCACCCTCCGCCCGACCAGCAGCCGTCCAGCCCTCCAGAACCAGCCGGCGAACCTATGCAAATCGACACCTCTAGACTGTCCTTCACAGAGCGTCATCGCCGCCTGGCGAATCATCTCTACCTCTACTCGCGGAGGTCGGGGCCGCGTCATCTCAAGCGTGCCCGTCCATTCCAGCCAAATGGTGATGCATCCATTCCCAATAGTGAAAATCTAAAACCACTTACCAATGTTGTATCCCTTACTGCCTTCTCTACCTCCTTTTCAGTTTCCGCCCTCCTCGACTCGAATCGGCCCGGCAACTTCATCTCTGGCTCCCTCTGCCGGCAACTCAAACTCAAGGCGTCCGCCATACCCACCTCGTACCAAATCTGCTCCATAACTGGATCCCCAGTTAGCCGGCGCCAGGTGAAGCGGAGGCCGGAATCCATCAACCTCACAGTAGGGGTGTTACATTCTGAAGAGATCTCCTGCTGGTTCTGGAGGATTCCACCGCTGGCGATCGTCCCTAGAGCCCCTGGTTGGAGAAACATCATCCCATTCTCTCCTGGAGAACTGGAGAAGTCCTGAAGTGGGGTCTGCTTCCAGACCTGTCTCTCCTCCCGTCCGTGTCCTGCTCCACGTGATGTCACTGAACTTCCACTATGTTTGTTAAGATTTATGTATTTGTTCTTGCAGAAGTTAACGTATGGAAAAGTACTATAGCATAAATATGTCTGTCAATGATTTATCCTTTATTCTTTATTGTGCTGAGCGTTTCCTTTCCTAGCATGACCCGGTCCCTTAGCGGGGCCTATGATTTGAGACATGTTCTGCTTTTTCACTTTTAGCTTGTGTCTCATGATCTGTATATCGAGGTCAAAAGTTCTTCATGATCTATGTGTTTTTATTACCTTATATGGATGTACTAACCACAATAAAAGGCTGCAGGGAGAGAGAAGAGAGAGAGGCGTTGATGATCTTTGGATCAGTGAGACTGCTCTCTCCCTTGCAAGCATTATACACCAGTCTTGGTCTGATTGTTGTCTTTATTGATAGTAGCATTTGAGTAAACCTATCATCTTGGTCCTTCGGGCAGTTCCAACATACCGAAGATCAGCGGTGGGGAGACGCGCCGAAGCCCGTCGGCGGCCGGATTCCATAGGAATTCGTTCGAGAAAGTCCTGGGTGGTGAAAATTCCTCGCCAGGCCGGGCCTTAGGGTTTCCCGGCTGGTGGTCTCCGGTTGGCGGAATTGAAGCAGGACAAGAATCAGGCGCAGTGCACTGGGTGAGCAAATCTTGAAGAATTTGCTAGTTAGTAAATCTTGTAGAATTTACTAAATGTTGTCTTAGACCTTGAAAGAGTCTAAGTAGGTAAATCTAGTAGAATTTGCCTGACAGTAAATCTTGTAGAATTTACTGAACGTTGTTTTAGACCTTGAAGAGTCTAAAAGGGTAGATCTAGTAGAATCTACCAGTGAATATTGTGTGCATGGTATGTGTGTGTGTGTGTGAATGTCATGTTCAGGACACTGAATCAGCAGCACAGAGGAAACCTAACGGTGACAACAAAATCTGTGGTCTGACTGAAGTAGGTGCTCTGGACCTCTGAAACATTTAATTTTTTTATTTTTTGTAGTACATATATATATATTATCATTAATTATTAAGTATAGTCGATTTAGAAATATAATTACTAAATATATAATTATGGGAAATTGTTGTGGCCATTGTGTAGAACAGCCTGAATTGATAGGAGATGTGAAATATATGGCAAAATTAGGAGAAGATAATATAAAGTATGTTAACAAGTGGAAAAAGAAATATCAGTGGACAGGGAAACTGAATGTTGAAGAATGTAAGAGTCTGATGCAGAGATTAGAAGCAAAGTCAATGACTAGGAAGGGTATTAAGAAAAGAAAGATTGAAGAAGAAGTGCAGTGTGCTAGACAATGGGTCAAAGAAAGTTTGAAACGTCAAGAGGGCAAGAAGAAAAAAGAAGCGAAACAGTTAGCTGAAGAAGAAACAATGGCAATATGCAGAAAAGAGGATAATGAAACAGGTCCAGTCTCCAGACGTAGGGAAGTTGAAAAAGCTGAAGCTCAAGTTCAAGCTCAGGTTACACCCCCACCCTATGAGGAAGCCCGGAAAGAGCTAGACATGGCATTACAAAGAATGAAAGATTTAGAGATAGAGGATAAGAGGGAGCCACGTTATCCTTTAAGGTCATTAACAAAAAAGGAACGAAGTTTTGATGCACGTGATGCTGTAGTTATGCCCATGATACAAGTAGCAAACCCTAATATAGAAGCAGAACAGCCATTTGTATTAGTGCATAGACCATGGACTGCTGTTGAATGTGAGGGAGCAGTAGGGATGCTACCTTCATTACAAAGACATAGAAGAGTTTATTACTCAGATGGAACAGCTACGTAATACATACTACCTAAATGGGTATGAGATGGTACAAGCGCTGCAGGCAGCCTTGAAAATAGACTGGGGAAAAGTCAGAGGAAATTATACAGGCAGGTTGCATGATGGTGAAATAGTACCATATAATAGTCCTCAGATGCAACAAATACTTGAGCCAGTATATGCCAGAATGAGAGCGATTTTTCAAAGACGTGCAAATTACGGGGCATTAGCGGGAATAAAACAAAAAGATGAAGAAGCAGTAGATGATTTTGCTGTTAGATTTGAAAAAGAATTCCGAGTTCATAGTGGAATCCCACATAATGATGATAATAATGGCCCATACCAACAACAGTTGAAAAATGCACTTATGCAAAGTTATAGACCAGAAATAGCAGGATATATAAGAAAGCATTTCGTGACATTTGACACAGCCACTGTAAATGAATTGAAGAACTGGGCTAGGCATGCAGAGAAAGTTTCTCATGATAAAAAGAAAAATAAAAAATCTGTCCCAGCAGTATATGTTCTAGACCCAAGCCTGACAGAGACATTTTACCAAGGACCTTTTAGAGGTCAGGGAAATAGACAAGGCAGGGGTGGTAATAGAGGCCAAGGACGGGGTGGTCAGAGAGGGAATGGTGATAATGTATGCTGGAATTGTGGAGAAAAGGGCCATTGGGCCAGAAACTGTCAGAAAAATGCCAAAGTAAGACAGGGAGAGTTCTATCCCCCTCCCCTTCAGAAACAAAAGGGAGAGTTCTATCCCCCTCCCCTTCAGAAACAAAAAAGCGGAAGAGAGGGACATAAAGAGTTTCGTCCCCCACCCCCTGCAAACCCAGATTACGAAACAGATTGACTAGATGAACCCATAGTAGACTGTGCAGCAGCCATACAGACTATGGGGATTTTTAAAGTGCAACCAGAAATAGAATTACAAGTAAATGGTGTAATGGTGCGATTTTTGTGTGATTCAGGAGCATGTAGAACTGTGCTGAAAGAGTATATACCACATCTTATCCCCTCAGGCCAAACCATATTAGTAAAATCTGCAGATGGACAGATAGAGAGGAAGTGCATTTCCAAACCATTGCATATTAGGGATGTAGTACAGAATAAAGACATTTATGCTGAAGTAGTTATGTCTCCCAGATGTCCAATTAACCTCTTAGGAAGAGAATTAATGTCCAGACTTGGAATAAGTTTAATACCTGTCAAGGGAGGCATGAAAGCCGCATACATTCCAGTCGTGGCCCATGTAGACAGTCCTGAAGAGAATTTATTAGACTACTACTACACCCTTGATTTAAAACCTGACATAGGAATGCCAGATGATTTCAAACAGAGAGCTCTAACATATTTGAGCAACCCAGAGAATATAATGTCCACTTCTGATTTACATGTGACCATGAGATATGACTATTACAGTGCTATTGATTTGACATACTTAAGGGAGCTGGAAGAACTGAGAACTCAGCCAGTAAAAGTAAAGTATGTGTACAGTGATGGTATTTCAGTTGCAGTCGCTCAAGCTGAGCTCACACCCGAAGCACAAGAGATGTATAGTATGCCTGTTATACCCCATATATCACTAGCTAAGTCAGGAGCGATGTCGTGGGCTGACTTAGGGGAAATAGCACAGAAAGCTAAACAGACTAAAGATTGGGCCCCCACAGGACAGGAAGGCCAGTGTTACAGTCATAGTCTCCAAATATACAGAAGTAAGATAACAGGAGATTTCCTTGCAAGTCCTGCTGTTCATCAAGAACAAACTGAACAAACTCAAATGTGATTAACACTTTTGTCGAGAGACGAGGAAGATTTAGATTCTCTCCCGCCCACGCTGTGGACGAAAGATGTTACAGATGTAGGCAGATTGACCACTGCACAGCCAGTAATTATCACTCCAAAGTCAGATTGGAGACCCAGAATTAAACAATACCCACTTAAAGAAGACGCTATAAGAGGTATAACCCCAGTAATTCAAGATTTACTTAGAGCTAAAGTTATTAGACTTTGTAATGATTCCCCCTGTAACACACCGATATTTCCTGTAAGGAAAGCAAACACAAATGAATGGCGAATGGTGCAGGATTTGAGAGCAGTGAATGAAGCAGTGCGATCTAAGTAACCCCTAGTTCCAGATCCACATACGCTATTAAATCAGTTAAAACCAACATGCAAAGTGTTCACTGTAGTAGACATTAGCAATGCATTTTTCTCTATTCCCATACATCCAGATTCACAGTTTTGGTTTGCCTTTACCTTTCAGGGAAAGTCATATACGTACAATAGGTTATCCCAAGGTTATTGTGAAAGCCCAACAATTTATTCACAAGCAATTAGTAATTGTTTAGCAGCATTTAATCCTCCGATGGAAAGTCAAATACTTATATATGTAGATGACATTTTAGTGGCCTCTGACACTGAAGAACAATGCAGAATTGACTCTATAGCTTTGTTGCAGTATTTAGCAAAAACAGGAAATAAAGTTAAGAAACAGAAACTGCAATGGGTAAAAAGGGAAGTTCAATACTTAGGACACAGACTTTCATCCGAAGGAAAATTTATACAGACACAGAGAAAACAAGCTATTTTAGATGTACCAAAACCTGTAACTAAAAGACACATGATGTCATTTTTAGGATTGTGTAATTACTGCAGGGCCTGGATCCCTAGCTATGCTCAAAAGACACAACCACTTTTTAGATCTCATTTATGGAAATGCTATGACATTGTCAGATCGCATAGAATGGAATGAGATAGCTGAGAAGGCTTTGTTACAATCAAACAAGAACTTGTGTCTTCAACTGTATTAGCTTTACCAGATTATGACAAACCATTTCAGCAGACAGTAGATTGTAGAGAGGGATTTATGTCATCAGTTCTCTCACAAAAACATGGCACTAAATGGAGACCTGTAGCCTTTACTCTAAGAAATTAGATTTTGTTGCAACATCTTTGCCTCCATGTGTGCAAGCAGTTTGTTCATAAGCAATGGCAGTAGAGGCATCAGCAGAAATAGTATTATTTCATGAACTAGTTTTATTAGTCCCACATGCCGTAGACATACTGTTATTACAAACCAAAATGTCTTTTCTGTCTCCTGCAAGACATCTATCTTGCATGACTATATTATTGTCACAGCCACATATAACTATTCAAAAGATGCAATGTTTTGAATCCTTCTACCCTGCTCCCCTAACGAGAGTGAGGGAGAGCCCATAACTGTGTAGAGTTGACAGATCAGCTAGTACTCCCAAGGCCAGACTTATCAGACAAGCCTTTGCAGGGAGGATATTTATGGTTTGTGGATGGTTCATGTTACAAAACTTCAAACGGCCAGACTTTAACAGGATATGCTGTAGTGAGCTTACAAGAAATCATTGAGGCTAAACAATTATCACATACATATTCAGCACAGGCAGCTGAAATAATAGCCCTTACTAGAGCATGTCAGTTGGCAGAAGGAAAAGAGCTTACTGTTTATACTGATAGCCAGTATGCTTTTTCTACTATTTTTTTGTTTTGCAAAACAGTGGGATAGACTATGAAGACCTCCACAGGAAAATCAGTCACCATGCAGGGTTTACTAGAAGGAAAGAACTAAGCTTACTGTGCAGATATAGCTGGTAGAAAGAGCCACTAATACTATTTTTGAATTTAAAATCAGTGGGATAGACGAGGTATGAGAATGCATGCTGAAAAAATAATGAAACAAAGAGCACTCATGGCCATGGCAGTAAATAATAGAGAAATACCTGGTAAGAAAGCATGTGTATAAGACATAGAGACAGGACAGAACCTTTTTCATCTAAATAGGCCTGACACCTTAAAAATTGCATCAATAGATGGCCCTTCATGCAAAAGTATTGAGAAATTTTGTACACTGATTTAGTCCATCAATAGTTGGTAGAAAGAACTAATGACAATTAAAAATAGATTGAAGAAATGCATGGAAGAAACAAAAGAGACCATGGCCTGAATGTTTAGACCTGGTAAAGTTATACATGAGAATAACACTTCATCTAAAAGGCCTGACACCTTTTGAGGATCATATGGCCGACAGTTTAAAATACCTGATTTTCCATCAATAGTTCAAGAAGCAGACAAAGAGCACACTCTTAGTGATTACTTGAAAAAGGTTTTTAATGAAAAGGAAGTGAAACAAGCAAACATACTGCCCAAATCTCCTTCTTCTTCTGTCTTACAGGACACAGCTGTGAAACCAGGCGATTACGTCTTCATCAAGGTCATAAAGCGGAAGACCTGGTCCAGCCGAAGTGGGAGGGTCCCTATCAAGTGCTGATAACCACCCCAACCGCAGTAAAGATTGCAGAACGACCTTCGTGGGTTCATCAAAGCCATATCAAGCTCCAACCTTCTCTAAGTGATTCACCGGAGTAGTGGGGACAGTCTGACTTCAAAGGGGTTCAGCTTTTTAGTGGCTGTTCGTCTCAACGTCAGTGAAGAAACCAACGATCCCTACTCTTTTAGGAATCAGGAAAAGAGGAGGGGTGAGAACGATGTGGACAACCAGATCTAATTGGGGTGCAACGGGGAACCTCGTCATCTTGCTGATGATCATCACACTCACAGGGAACGTGTATCCGCAAAAGAAGAATGGAGTACAGAAGAAAGAGAGAGAGATCCCACACCAAAGAAGAGAGAGATCCTACACCAAACAAACGACTTGATCTGAATACGCTTTTTGAAGAGAAGTATACGAACACCTATGACATTAACTTGTGGTACAGATATGCAAAGTTTCTTGCCAACAGCGGAAATCACACTAACTGCTACGTGTGTTCGAAGATGCCAGTTTCCAGTACCAACCCGCATGTGATACCAGTTCCAGTTGAACACCCGTCTGATTTGTTTCCAGAGTGCCTGGTGTCAGCCTATTCTCCGGAACCGCTGAATGCAACAATGAATCATCTGTTGCCGGCACCTGTGAACACGTCAGTAATAACTTTTCAGAACTTTCTAGGTTTGGAACTGAGCACCAACAGAAAAATGTACGGACCTGTCCATGTGTCTCCCAGAACCAATTTCACCTGCTATGAGAGCTGGACACCTGTATTCGGCAAAACCACTGAAGTAGGGAAAGTTCCAGATCATAATTGTGGTGTTATATATTCACCTTGTACCAAGAATGCAACAGGACATTTTAACGAATCTGAAGCCAAAGGGAAGGCTAAGTGTGCAACTTACTTCACCGTACCAGATGCCATGGGAGCGACTCCATGAACAAACTTCGTTTGGTTATGTGGATTAAGCGTATACACCAACTTGCCTACAGGATGGCAAAGGACGATGTGCTCGATGATACCTGCTGATCACTCCTACATCATCACAGCCAAGAACTACCATCGCAGGAAAAAGACAAAGAAAACTTCAAGAAGCATGACTCCATCTGGGGCTCAGATGTCCCCTTGGACCACAAGTTGTGGAATGATGGACAAAAGGTAGCACTAGCCCTTTTTCCTTGGGCTGGTGTTGGTAAACTTATGCTTCGAGTGGAAACAGTGACTTATCGATTTGAAAGCTTTGTCAACACAACTATTGCAGCACTAAAAGGTATCAAAGAAGAACTCACTGCATTCACGACTAATGGAGATGCAGAACCGGATGGTTCTGGACCAGATGACTGCGTCGCTCGGAGGAGTTTGTACTGTGGTAGGAACAACTTGTTGTACTTTTATTCCTGAGAATGATGAAGATGGACATGTAATCGATCAAGCTATAACCAATCTAACTGCCTTGCGAGATGTCATGGAAGAGGATTTAAGCTAACAACAGATGGACTTTTACAATGGTTGTTTGGAGGACAGTGGTGGCATGTGCTTCTCAAAATACTAGATACCTATATTTGCAGTATTGTTTTATTTTGCTTATGTATGACATGTGTGATTCCATGTATTACAGCAATGATCAAAAGAATGGTAAACTCTATGCTTGCTAGAGTGTATATGATTACTATGGAGAATAGTCAAACTGATGAAGATTTATACGAAACCCTTGTTATGGAAGATAAAGAAATGGACAGTAATGGTAATGTCATATAGTGGGTTTATCATGAAGTTATTTCTTGATGACGAATTATACTGAAAGTACCAACAGGTAAAGGTATAATTCTGATAAACTTGAAAGAATAAATGATAAACAGGAGGGAAATGTTAAGATTTATGTATTTGTTCTTGCAGAAGTTAACGTATGGAAAAGTACTATAGCATAAATATGTCTGTCAATGATTTATCCTTTATTCTTTATTGTGCTGAACGTTTCCTTTCCTAGCATGACCGGTCCCTTAGCGAGGCCTATGATTTGAGACATGTTCTGCTTTTTCACTTTTAGCTTGTGTCTCATGATCTGTATATCGAGGTCAAAAGTTCTTCATGATCTATGTGTTTTTATTACCTTATATGGATGTACTAACCACAATAAAAAGGCTGCAGGGAGAGAGAAGACTGAGAGAGAGGCGTTGATGATCTTTGGATCAGTGAGACTGCTCTCTCCCTTGCAAACGATTATACACCAGTCTTGGTCTGATTGTTGTCTTTATTGATAGTAGCATTTGAGTAAA